>ML109386.1:25764-73201 GCA_003697995.1 Taxidea taxus jeffersonii | reverse complement strand
AAAAAAAAAAACCCACAACCTAACAATCTCAACCATAATAAATACTATAACCTTGATTTAAAAGAGAAAATTAAAACAAAACACACACATACTCCCTAAACAAAACCAGCACAATTAAAAAGGAAGTATCCGGGCTTTACTAAAAATTAAATTTCTAATACTTATATCCTCAGGACTCTAGTTTCTGCCCAGTTAACTACTGTTTCAATGAGTAATTTTACTTTCCATTCCTCAAATCTACAGACTTATATTCCTCTAAGAATTAAATTGTGCTCAATATATTTCCCTTTCTTTCTTTCTTTCTTTCAACGTGGGGCTTGAACTCATGACCCTGAAATCAAGACCTGCGCTGAGATCAAGAGTCATATGCTTAACCAACTGAGCCACCAGACACCACTCAATATATTTCCTCTCAATGTCACAGAATTCAGTTAGTTCTCCTGACTTCCATAATGTTTAAAAATAATGGCTAGTAACTCAGCAACTTTATATCCAGATATTGGTTTCAAAATTTGACTCTTAAGTGACACAAATGGGGCAGAAGAAAGCAACCGATGCCAGTAGCATCCTTCTGTTAGAGACAAACTAAAAGAAGAGAGACAAAGCCAACAGGAAATTTAAAAGAGGGAAGGCGGGGGGGGGGGGGGGGAGGAGGAGGAGGAAGACTATGGGGGGGAGTAGGGGAGGGGGAGGGGGGGAAGAGGAGGAGGAGGAGAAAAAAGTTTCCTCCACCTGTTTGGAAAGTGGGAGGGTGTCTCAGTTCATTTTTCAAGTGAGACCAATGACAGAGATCTTTCACACTTAGGAAAGTAAGATTAATGCCTCACTCAGTGAGATGTGAAATAGGTCTTGGTTCCAAAATTCTAGAAAAGTGTTTAAGAGGAAAAAAAAAACCATTAGAAAATATGCAAGTAAAAATAAGACAATCTATCAAACCAGCTCTGCTCCAGGACTAACCAACTCAGCTGAGTCTTAAGGCTTTAGCTGTCTGTGGCAGCAAAGACCTCACTCCTCTTACACACCCAACCCTAAGACAGAGAACAGAGAAGTGGGCAGTAGAGGAGTTTCCTGTTCTTGAATATTTTTCACCAATCATAGAAGATAAAACAAACAGAAGCAATTTCTCAGGGTTTTAACTAAAATGGGCCAAGAATGGTGAGTTATCAGATGAAATTCTGTCAGAACCCAGGCATAATTTTCCAAAAATTAATTCTACCGGCTACAGTAAATTTGAGGTGGTAAGAGGAATTACTCCCAATAAAAGAACAAAATATAAAATAGGTGATTAGCCAAGAAAGACACTAAGCAGGGACAACTGGCCACGTGTTCCAGAGCTGCCCAAACTAAATCTAAGCCTATACTTCACATTGCCAATAAGGGAAGGAGCTGGCTGAGGAGTGTGGGCTACCACACACCTTGTAAAGCCTTGCCTTTCTTCACTCTCCTCAGTGCCACAGTGCTTCTTCAGGTTTGCCGGGTCTAGAGTTCGCTTTAAAGTTGACGTGTTTCAAGTTAACTGTGTTCTGGGAGTCAAATCTGTGCTAAGATTATACTAAAAGCTAAACCTCTACTGTACATATCAACTGGTACTCCAAAATGCTGGTTTCCCAGAATATCCACCAAATTCTGTCTATGTTTAGATGCTGATAACAAATAGAAAAAAAAATTAAAAATGCAATCACTGCACCTTCCATACATTAAGAAGTCTTGAAATTATAAATGTCAAAATTCTAATTTCATTTGCCTGTGTCTAAAAATATTTCCCTGCTAATTATTTCAAATTACTATAGACATTTTGCAAGCTATATTAGACTTCATATATAAATTGTGAACATCCATAAAAATAATTTGTCCTACCCATCTAATTTTTTGTTCCCAATCTAGACCCACTTTCTTTTTCATGTTTATAGAGAAATGCTTACAAAGTCTTGTGCTCTGAGGATCTCATTTGGCACTTATAAAACTTATTTTCATAAATCTTTATCAGCGATGAGAATTTTTCTTAGACTGTGTTGTTGATTGCTTATGTCACCACTTTTCCTTCCACTTCCATTAGAAGCCATAGGGCACCTTACTTCTTAGAGAAGAATGTGAAACTGATTTGGGGATGAAGGACTTTTAGTTCAGAGTATGCACCACTTTACAAAATATTTATTGATACAAAACCTAAAAATATACATGGTAGGTACAGTGTTCACATGGCTAATTATTTAGTAGATTCAGCCCATGATTTTATACCACAGGGTTCCTATTAGGAATACCACAAAGGGAATCAGAGTTTCTTGACACGTGGTAATAAATATTTTCACTCACAATGAATAATTTAGCTCTTTTGGCATTCGTTGTATGAAAAATAGATTTGAAATAATTTCAAGGTCTCTTAGCAAAGGTAGAGGTTCTGGCACACAAGAACAGGCAGTTTGGGGCTCCTTCTCTTTGTTTTCACAGAATTTTGCTTGCTTTTATGATGCACACACTGCAAAATTTTTCCCCATTTGTCAAGATGATGTTGAAATGAAAAGATATTGTTTCTTCTATAGCATTTCCTATTGTGGGTTTCTGTAATTCCAAATCACTAATTCTCTGCAATTTACCAGCCTTGCCCATAGAATGCTAATGAGCCTCTATATTCTTGATTGTGGAAATGGAAAAGGAGCTTTCCCTCAAATTAATCCTAGCCAAAACTGGAATTAGTTTCACACTAGTCTCAAAATGAAAATTCCCATAAGGCAATTACATATATAAAGTCATCTAAAACTTCAGGGAGATGACTCAACAAAAGGAAAAGTAGTGTATGTTTTAAGACCACTTGTCTTTGAAAACTTTTCTTCTAAAGGAAATTCACATTTATTCATACTCCAAAATCATAACGTATTAGAGCTACAAAGCCCTCACCTTATAAATGGGGAAGTCAAGTACTGGAAAATTAAGTAGTTGGTCTTCATCTACCAATAGCAGTAAAAATGTCTCCAGTTCAGTCTCTTTACATATGTCCATTAAAAGAAAATGTTTTAAGATTAGATAAGTCCCCCAAATAACTCATTCATGATGGGGTATGTTGAATGAGGCAAACTGAGGGTCGTTGTAAAGGTCTAAAGTTTAGAAGAACAGTCTAGGCTGAAAATGGTATATTTCCCATGGGAACAAAAAAGAGAATCTTAGACTAACTTCAAAATAAAACCAACATATATAAGGATACAAAGAAAAAATTGGTATAAACAAAAAGGACTATTTTTCTGTTAACTGTCTTTCCTCCTAAAATACTTGAGTGAATGTTTCAAAGTATAAATTCTGGGTGGTTCAGTGAAAAGGATTCTCTTAGGTATTGATGGGATTCAAATGTTGAAATTTTCCAAATATAGTCTGATGACACTCATTGCCAGAAATGTAAAAAAAATAAAATAAAATAAAATAACTTCTCCAAGAGCATACTGAATATTAATTTTTTAGCACTGGCAAATGAAAAATGCTTAAATAAAACATTAATAATTAGGGTAAGCTGGATGAAGACTGAACTCTGTTTGCAGCATTTCTATGTATTTAAATTAGAGCTCTTATTTAAAAACCAAAACATAAAAGATGCATACTAATTGGATCAAATCTTATATATTACATATAAGTTGGCCAAAGTGGTATTTATAAAATAATTCTCTTTAAAAAGATGCAGATACATTCATAAAGGAAAAAAATATAATTGCCACAACCACAACAAAGTAACCTGTAAATCCCACCCCTCTTTGTAATATTTACAGACACAAAGCATGTATTATCCTCACTTGAATGGCATGTTTTTGGAAATGTCCTTACACTGTAATAAACAAAGCATATACTTTTCTACCACATCTTATCATTTTAGAACTTCGTCTTTCTTCCTAAAGTACTACAAAGAGTTGAGCATCATTTAGGGAATTGCTAGGTAGAGAGAGAGAGAAAGGGAGAGAGAGAAGCTAAAATCAGTATTTACTTTGTTATTGCATCAGTAGCCTTCTGTTTAAAATGATACCATCTGCTCAGCTGAAATTTCACGGGCTATGTGTGAAACCACAAAGTCAGGAACCTAGGAAGCCCTTGTTGCATGGATGCCTTCAAACACTGACCTAAGCTTACTATCTCTAGCTTGAGATTTTGACAAGTAATCAAGAAGTATTCAATTTGACATTTTGCACCTACGTATCATTTCAATCAGTACTCATGACTGGTTTATGAAGTTTCCATAATTATTCATTGTATTTTAAGCCGCTTACTGAGGAAACAATAGTATTGATAACAATTTCAATAGCACAACTAGACAGTTCATGTAATTGTCACTGTTCGAAATTGTTTCACTCAAGGCTAAGCCCTCGCTTTCCATTCCATTTCCATTCTACTTTCTTTACAGTGGGTATCATTCAAAAAGAAAGTAGAATCAAAGAAAGGGAAGGAGAATCAGGCAGATTGAAAATTATTGCTGGAGTAATTTACAAGCACACTTGTAAGCCTGACATAGTTATACTTACCCCAAAGTGTCTAATTTACTACTGGAAAAACGACTCAATACTTCAAATCATCCCATCAGTAAAAGAAAACCAATTTCTTATACTATAAAGGAAAATGTTTAGCAGTGAGGGCTGCTTTTAATGAATAAAGAGAATGAATACAAACCAAATATGCAGGTGATTTTTAAATCAAAAAAGTTGTACATATTTTGCATTTACTTTTATTACTCATAAAACATAAAGACCAGCTTTTAAGAAATCAATATGTTGTCTTGAGAACATGTAGAACAGGAAACAGCCACCTTGAGTGATTTTGAGACAAGCTACTTGGAACTTTGCTTCCTGTTTGAACATCCTTGGTGTCCTACATCACTGCAGAGGCTGGTACTGGTGTGATGGGATTTGTTAGTCCCTAATTTGATCTGATTTTGTGTCATTTTATTTTGTGACTGTGTAACTAGGGCTGCTTAAACAAACACAAGGAACATATAACAGAATAACATCCATGCACCTGCTTAACCCATAGTGACCTCTCCTTTCTCCAAACTACCATGAAGTATATAGCAGATGTGTAGCAAATATGTGTTCATCCATGGATACTATAGGGTAAAACAGTTCAGCCTTCAGTACTCTAGTTTTACGTGTTTGTCCTGACCGTTCAGCTGGACTTTCAAGGCAAGAGATATCTTATTTTCCTCTGAGGCATCCATCACTAGGAGTTTTGTTATAGATCAATCAACCAATAGATATCTTAACAGATCTTAACTATTAAATGTATGAAAACCACTGAGATAATTGCTTATATAATTGTCGATATTCTGGAAAGAGACAATACACTTCCTAAGGAAACTGCTGACAAACCTAGGGGTAGTTGTTCCTCCTGGGATTTCTAGTTTGTTAGATGCATCCTTTAAATCTATTACTTAGCAGCTAAATATTTAGCAGTGTTTTTATACAGAAACATAGTACATTTAACTCTGAAAATCTTGTAGTCCTACTATAAACCCAATGAATAGATCCACTCAAATCTATCTGTGCTAATGGAGAGAAGTCATGATATGTAATTGAAAAGAATGATTTTTAAGCCAGTGGGAGGGTAAACGGCGTAGAAAGCAGATCCAGTCATGCAAGGTGACCCATTATGCAGACAGTTCACACATGAGTAATTGAGAATTGACACCTAAGGCTATACCCATGCAACTCCAAAATAAGGAGCTTTTAAAAAGAATCAAAACTCAATGTAATATTGATTTGACAATAAAATAGTAATATTTTGAAGTCACAAGATAGTTTGAGTTTTATATATGTAATGCATACTTTATTATATATACATAGTATTTGTATATGTAATCTATTTTTTGTATGTAAAATGAGTATTTTTCAGCATAAGCAAATTCATTTCACTGTACAATTGATTGGGAAGGCACTGTCTTTGAAGTTCTAGCAGTTTTTTCAATACAAAAAACATGAAAAGATCAGATAGGTGAAGCATTTTCCCATAGCATTAATCCCCCACTTTATCTATGAAGTTACCAGTATATCTAGGCTGTGAACTTATATGATGTTTTTGGTCAAAAGTCTGAAATATGCTGAGAATCAAGATTGTGGTATTCTACAAAACTCATTGTGTTTAAAAAAAAAAAAAGCAGTGGAAACAAAGATGAGAACACACAGATATCTTTGTGAAACTAATTTCATTTGGTCTCCTAAGATAACATTCAAGTCCTTCTTACCACTGTATTATAGTTGTGGGAAAAGAATAAGAAAAGTATTTGAATCTTTCTATTATCCGGAAAATAATTACACTGTGGCTTCACAGGCAGAATACACACACACACACACACACACACACACACACACACATTCACAATGCAAACATATATATACACACACAACATATATATACATACATGCAAATATACCTACAATGAAGTATTATTCAGCCATAAAAAAGAAATTGCCATTTGTAATAATATGGACAGATCTAGAGATTATAATGCTAAGTGAAATAAGTCAAATAAAGACAAATACCATAAGAATTCATTCATATGTGGAATTTAAGAAACAAAACAAATGAACAAAGAAAAAAGAGACAAACCAAAAACAGACTCTTAAATATAGAATAAACTGGTGGTGGTCAGAGGAGAGGTAGATGGTGGGATGAGTGGAATAGGTGAAGGGAATAAGGAGTACATCTATCACGATGAGCACTGAGTAATATTTAGAATTGTTGAATCACTGAATTGTACACCTGAAACTACTATAATCCTGTATGTTAACTATACTGGAATTTGAAAGACTGAATTAAAATTTTATATACACACATACATGGTATGTATATATGCACACAATAATGAAAACAAAAATGTGTAACTGATTTTGTAAAACAGTTCTAAGATAGTTACTAATGCTTAATCAAGTGAAATCAAATGAAAGTAAAAATTTGCGGAGGATATGGCAATGTATAGTGATAATCACTCATAATTTATGACCCCAAATAGAAAATATCTCATATATTTTTTGCTTTCCCCTGGTTATTATGCAGTTTGGACTCATATTGTCTTAATGTGTGAAGGGAAACAAGAGAAACCCATGGGTTTATAACTTTCTCTTATAAGGAACAGTGTTAGTGGATATACTTGAAATTGCTTTTCTATTAGATATTACTGTGCGTGGCTCTATTCTTTGTGCCCAAGTGATGAGGGAAGGGAGTCTTCAGGAGATTCAAATATCAATTGTCAAGTAAATATACATAAGGTAAAACCAGTCTTCCCAGGTCAATATGGTAACCTTTAGTAGAAGTCAAAGAAATTGAAAGCCTAAATATACACAAAAATACATAAAGCAGAACTTGGTGTCATTATACTTTGCTGAGTTTATACATAGCTTATTGTTCAGTAAAATTGAGGTCTGGAGCAAATGGCATTTGAATCCACAAATGACAAGTAAAGCTGCAGAGAAACAAAAAAAAATAGGAAGGAGAGGAAATGGGAAATGAAAGAGAAGACTGAATAATAAAATGTACCACTTGGTCCAAGTGAAATTAAATATCTACTAACACTATTCACCTATGAATTTTGCTAGTTCTCATTAACACTGGAATTAAGAACACTAATTTTGATTGGGAAGAAATCTTGTTTCAAGTTGAGTTATTTTCCAAATGGGCAGAGTGTAAGCTTAGTTCTCAAAACATTTAAACTTAATACAGACAAAGGTTGAAAGTCCCTGGCTAAATGTTTTCTTCCTCCATTTGGAAACTGAAAAGTGTAAGCCAAGAGGGCTTTTCCCATCAATTAGCATTCTGCCTACTGCAGCCATCCTATAGTTAATTAATTGCACTGTAGTTTATAAATGCACCCAGATGCTGTGGGATGAGCACATTTTGTAAATTAAAGGAACATATGGAAGGCACACAGACAGTAACATTTCATCATAACTACCCCAAACATCCTTAATATGCAATGCTACATCACTAATTACTATGTAAATATGTAAGTGTTTCCCTGCTTAATGTCTTGGTGAGAAATTTGTTTGGCAGTGGAGTCCAAATGCAATTTTGACCAGCCATTTAATACCACTTCAATGCTCTTCTAGTTTCATCCCACTTTGCCTGGAAGGAGAATGTGGCTCTCAGCCTATTAGGCAACCTTGATTGTGCAAAGTCAGTGAAAATGTTTATTCTTTCTCAGTGGGTCATCTTACTTAAGGAACACCTGTCAACCCTCCAAATTATAAATATCTGTCCAAAGTTCTGTCTACAGGCTCTCTTTCTTCCTGAAAACATTAGATGGAATTTGCCAAGTGAAGAATGTTCTGCTGCTTAGCAGACTCTTTCATTAATTTCTAAGAAAAGGGCAAGGAGGAAAATGACTGCATAAAGTACAAGAAACTGGCTTAATTCTTCAACTATGGGGAAATTAGTATCAATGATCTGAGTAAATTATCTTGAATACCTCAAAGTGTCAAAGGTCAAGGCTTCATTCTCTGATCTAGGTCATAGTTCTTTTTCAAGCCAAAGTTGAAAAGGTAAGTCAAGAGAGACATGCAACATGGCAAATTTTCCTTCAGAGAGTGGCAATTCTCTCCATATACAAGGTCCACCAATGACATGATTAAGTGTGCTGTAGGTGACTCATGGATCAGAAGATGTACATTTAAACTTTTAAAATTTGTATTTTATTGGTAGATTTTGGCAATGTGATTTTGGCCAAATTAATTTGTACTCAGGACTGGAAATTGTGTCTAAGTTCACCTTAAAATTTTGGAAGAATTATTAAATTTACAGACTTCAAAAGTAGATTGATTTTCATTTTTTCCCCAGCCCTATGGCCTTTCTGGGTAAAGACTGTGCCCATTTCTCTAGGCAGGTGGGTGACAGAAAGCTTGATAGAGGATTCTGAGAGATTAATTTCATTTTAGAATTTGAACTGGGCATTGGTAAAGCTCCCAAGCTCCATAATAAAAATAAAAAAATACTTAAATAAGCCATGCAAAGTTATTCTAGAAACGAACATCTATTTATAAGCCAGAAGCAAAATAATAGTAGATTAGTCAGCATGGGCTCTTAATATTTTCAGAATTGAAAGCTTAACTTAGGGAAAAAGTTAGCAAACCCTACAGATGCTTGAATCATCTAAGGTCTGGCATATAAGTTTAGAGTTACTGCCACATTTATATTTAGATACCAACAACTCAAATAATACAATAGCTTAATTTTAATTTTGTTCCCACTTTTCCTTTACAGGGCAAAGAGAAAAAGATTACAAACCACACCGAACAGACAACACACCATCTATAATCTGGTAAAGCAACTTCTATTCATGAGATTTCTTCCCTACTCTATGAAGCAGGGGCTACTGAGTTTGATGAAAAATACTTGTTACAACAGACATGACATTCTATCTCTCTATAATTAAAGGAAGATACAATCAGGAGTTCCCTTGAAAAGAAAGGGCAGGATTTCTTCACTATCAAGAGGACTCTTCCCCTCCCAGCACCCCTTTTCTGATGTGCAATCCCTTCTGTTCTCCATCTGCTCTGCCCCCCACCTATTGTCTCCACTCACTGCCAAGCATGCCAGTCCCATCTGGCCATACTCTTGCTTCTGCTGGCTCTAATTCCCAGGGGCCTAGGAAATACTTGAATGCCAAGGCTTTTCCCCTCTTTACGGGAATAAGGACTTAGCTAGGAGGGTATCAAACAATCCCCCAAAGAATTCACACACACATGAACATGCACATAATCTCTCGCATACACAAACAGCAGTTGTAGAATCCTTTCCTAGGCTAACATTACAAAAACATGTTTCAAAATTCTCTCACCTCGATGCATTTTTAAAAATTAAAATCTTACTATCTTTGAAGTAATCAAAATTTATATTTCAAAAATATCAACTTTCATTAATCCCAGACATGCATTTTATTCAGAAAGCAGAAGTAATTAGTGTAAGTAAATGTTATTTAAATCTTACCATTGTGAAATATTTCCATTAGTTAATCAGGTTTAATCGTTGACCACTAATACATTTTCTATTGTACCAAACATACATTTAATTCAGGCATTCCGGCTTTGCAAATTCTCCACAAAAGCCCACTCTGCCGCAAAAGCATGCATGGTCAGAATCTAATCATATTTAGGAAAAATTATCACCAAGTCATTAACAATAATAAGCAGTCTGGCAAGTATTGAAAGCAGCTTTTATTCATGCTTTTACTTGAGCCAACTTACTACATACACATTATATATATATATATGTATGTATATAAACAGATATATACATATATATACACACACATACACATACACACACACAATTCTTGGTTGTTTTTGCCAAAAGCATGCTAAAAAACCTCTGAAGCTCACAAAAAGCAGCAAACAAAACTAGAAGCAACCATGCTCAGGGTTTAAGGACATTAAAAAATTAAAGCAACCTTTCTACATTTCATACAGAGCGTGCATAAATTTGACATGCAATCTCCAAAAGTAAATACTGTAACATAAATCTTAAAATTAGTTTAACCAAAAGAGTTTATTCTTATTTTCATTATTTTTGTTCTTAGGCTTCTGGTATCTTAAACCCTGCATGCTGCAGTTCTAAGCTGTGCTGAGCACCGGCTGTGAGAGAAGAAGCTACCTGCGAGTTTTCACAGTGCCATCTCATATCCATGTCTGTCTGGCTACCCTGCGTGCTTAGAGCTTTTTTCTTAATTCTTAATGGAAATCCTAGGAAATTTAGTCCATCCTCTGAAATCAATACTGGTGACAGGAGAGCTCCCTGACTCAGTGGGAGATCAAGATGATAAATTGCCTGCGCATCAGCCTGGCCTATCAGTGCCCTGCACACAGATGGGCGAGAAAAGACACAGAAAAGGCTCTATCAGTCACGTGTCACCGAGGAGCCAATGGCTGACTCGCTACTGCAGGAAGAGATGCTGCAGTTCCGTCTGCAGTTGACGAGGCTGTTGGTACACAGCCCAGCCCGCGCCCAGCTCAAAAAGTCTAGGCATCACTGCTGTTGAATTGCTCCCTGGCTGTGACTGCATTAAAGAATGGACATCGCTCTAAGTCCGACCCAAATAAAGACCTATTTTCATGCACAGGGAATTCTCTCTATATTACTTCCTAATCCATTGTGATCACACAACAGAAGGGAAACTTTTTTTTAAACATCTCGACCCTTAATCTCTTATGTGCATCCCTTCAGATAATTATGTTTTCACCAGTTATTAAATTAGAAGCTTAAACTGTGCAATTAGCATGCAACCCTACAGAATCTCCGCAAAGCTTTATAATTGCAATTATAATTTTATTTCCAAATTAACGAGTGACTTTTTTTTTGAATGCCAAGTTTATAATGAGTGTTTTTATGGGATGATTTTGTAAAGGCAATTATGCACCAGTAAGAAGTACATTATTATGCTTTTCTGCCATTTAGAACTGCTCCTCTTTAAAGACGATTTAAATCCCAATAAGTATGCCATTTTATCAATCATTAAAAATAAAAAATCAAACAAGCACCAAAGGATATACATCTCATTTCCTAAAGCTGAAGAACAAATGTGTTATACAGTGATGGAAATAGGGACTTATTTTTTGTCTTTCCTCTTAAACTTAAAATAATCCTTTGGGAAGCAAAGGCTTCCACATCTGGAATACCATATGGAATCATATCCCCTAATACATCTGCTTCCATTGATCACTGTGTAATAACCAACATGTTGCACAGTTCTTCAAGGTAACCGAGATGTTTGTATCCAGTCTGACAGGTAAGGTTATAAGTGATGAGACAACAGTGTTTTTCAAATGGCAATATGATGGAGATTAAAAAAAGAAAAGAAAAAGCTCAAAAGAAACAGTGAACAATCTTCAGGAACAACAGAAAGAGTACTAGGGCACCTCTCTTTATCATTTTTCATTGCCCAGTTTCAATTATAACCATGCATTTTCAAAGATTAATGTAACTTTTGTAGAGTGACCCAACACTACTTAAAAAAAAAAAAAAATCTGAGAATAAATACTGATAGATGTGCCCTAATCAGTAAATTGTCGGTGAGCTTTAGAATGCTGAAATTCCAAAGTTCATTTCACCTTGGGAACTATTTTTTAAACACATTCTTAAAACACTGACCCTGCCAAGTTTTCTGCAAACTTCTTTCTGCTCTATTGACTCGACTCTCAGGAACTAATAAAGCATTTTTCAAATTTTTAAAATACATATTGTTTTGTGTTCATTCTATTTGGCCTATTTATTCAATAATAACATAATCCTCAACAATCAAACTTTACTTTTTTAAAGGAAAAAAATTAAGGTCCAGAACACTTCTCATAAGAAAGAAAGCAACAATAATAAAACATCATCAAACCTACACATTGCAATATTGTAATAGCCAAAAAGTAGAAACTATTTAGTCATCAATAATAAACTGATCAGATAAATTATGGCACAGTCTTACCACAGAGATACTCTGCAGCTGTAAAATATAATGTGGTAAAGTCAAATGTGCTGATGTGAAGAGATCTCTAAGATGTAATGTTATTTAAAAAGAAAAGGTGCAATTTTTAAATCATTTGAAGTCTGTATACACATTAAACACACACACATGTTTACACTTGTAAATATACAGTTGCATGTGCTGAGGAAATTTCCAAAAAGACATCAAATATCAGTTAACAGTGGTTAAATCTGGGGAGCAAAGCTGAGGTCAAAGGTGGGACTGAGGCATAGTTTCATTAGCCCATTTTATACATGTTTAATTAAGTCTAGGTGTTTCCTAATTTCAAATCAATTAATTAATTAAAATGATGGTTTAATTTAATGACTGCTAGATACTAGACCAAAAATGTTGAGGGAAAAGGAAGAAGACAAGAAAGAAGTCCTGCCTTTTTTCTCATTAAGAACACAGGCAGGTCTCTGTCTGCCTGTGCTCGCTCTCTCTCTCTCTCTCTAACAAATAAATAAATAAATAAATAAATAAATAAAAATCTTTAAAAAAAAAAAAAAAAGAACACAGGCAGGTGTGGGCAAAAAGGAGCTGCCAGAGACAGGTTTGGCAATGTGAGATGAAGACCTCCACAAACCATATTCATCTTCTACTTCTTTCCTCTCTGAATGTCTACAACAATAAAAACTTACAGGTGTCAAGAGCTTTACAATTTGTGGTGACAATTCACCTAAATTATCTCTGATTCTTAGAGGTAAGAACTGAGAAGTAAACGATTTGGCTAATTAGCAGAGCTTTGGGCAAATTAACCCCTCCAAACCTTAGTTTTCTCAGCAGGATGCAATTAGCAAGAAGTGGCAGAGTCAACCATGAATCTTAATTTAGGATATTGTTTACTGCTGCTTGAAAGGCAAGATAATGTGCATGTTTTTTTAACCAATAATGGTGTAGGGCTAAAGACAAACAAAATTCACTTTCTTGTGTCTCCTACTTGGCACAAGCGTATTTTATCCAGGGGACAGAACCTGTCTTACAGATTCTATTGTTCACGCTCTTATGGCTGTTGTTCAGAGTCCTAGGATTTTAAGAGATAAAAACATTAAAAAAATATTGAATTGGTTAAATTCAGTCAAAGGCTAATAATTTGCACTATTAAAGGATTTTTGTGTCTTATACAAAGTTATTCTAAACCAGTGGTTTATGGGGGGTGATTTTGTCCCCAAGGGGACATTTGACAATGCTTAGAAATAGTTCTAGTTCTCACACCTGGGGTGGTGCTACTAGCATCTAGTGGGTATGGCTGAGAATATTGTTAAATCATCCTGTAATGCACAGGACAGCCCCTAAGACAAAGACTCACCTGGTGTGAAATGTCAATAGTGAGATGGAGAAACGTGTACTAAATACTATGCTCTTTACCTTACTTATAAAAAAGTTAAAAACAAAAAGTACTCTGTACTATGAGATGTATATTGCAAAGTGGCAAGGAAGAAAGTTTAGGTGGAGAAGAGAGGACTGAGAACCAGGCCCTGGATTCCTTCAAAAGTAAGAAGTCTTGGAGAAGAGGAAGAAAAAGCAAATGAGGAAGAGGAGGTATGAGAAAAATTCCTAGTGCAGTGACCTGGAAGTCTATGTAAAAAGCCTATGGTAGCAAAGACATTAGGGTCTTGTTCAAATGCTGCAGACAGGTCAAATGATCCACTTTTCATAGTATGTTGTCATTGTTGTTTTTTAAAGATTGATTGATTGGTTGATTGATTGATTGATTGGGGAGAGAGAGCATGTGCCCAGGAGCAGGGAGAGGGAGGAGGAGAGAAGCACACTGCTCATTGAGTGGGGAGCCCGAGGTGGGGGCCGGATCTCATGACCCTGAGATCACCACCTGAGTGAGCCCTGAGATCAGGACCTGAGTCAAAATCAAGAGTCCAATGCTTAACCAACGGAGTCACCCAGGCACCCCTTAGTTTTGTCTTTAATTTAACAAAATATTTGAGAAATTAATCTCACTGAAATCAACAATACAAAAGACTTGAGGTCCTTATTCCTCACATGTTTGGATTTTTATAGATGTGGCCAGGAAAGGTAGTATTTACAGGGACTACAAGAGGGCTATTTGGAGAATATGTGAAGGGGAGGGGGCTTTCATGATCCTTAAGTTATACTTCTAAGGGTATTTACAGTTGTAGTTGCTTAAGAGTCCACAAAGGTGTACCTGTACGAAAGCAAGCGAACAGATGCTGTTTCGGACCATCCCACATCATAGTGTGCAGAAGAGGCAGACAGCTACTGCATCCCCCTAGAAACCATGTCTGCAGCCAGTCTTTCCATCCATAGACAACATTTCTGGGAACAGAGTTCTCAGGACAGCTTCAGGTGCTTTCCCTCTGTGATTCCTGTCAGGCCAATTTCCATACTTGGTCAAGCCTGTGGTATCCAGGGTCAGTGTAACAGAGCTGAGACACACAGCCACCTGGATTACTAGGACACTGGAGAGTTTTAGGTCAAATTAATGCTCTTTCTGATATGAAAATGTTGCAGGAAAACAGTAAAGACAAAGGAGAAGGCAGGGAGAAGATAGAGAGGGAAGGAAGGAGAGATAGTGAAAGAGGGGGAGAGAGGGGGAGAGAAAGGAGGCAAAGACAGAGAGAAGGAGAGGGGGAGGGACAGAAAGAGAGAGGGAGGAAGGAAAGAGATCAGGAAAAAGAGCCACAGATCTACACATATAATTACATACTGTGTGGTGTGAATGAACACTGCATGTCATAATTCTCTTTAGGTAGATCTTTACAACTCCAAGAGGCTTCATAGTTTGCATAGTTCAACTCCTTCATTTTAGAGATGAAAGATTTTCATACAGACAAGTTAAGTAACTTAGCTTGAATTAAGTGACAGTGGAATTCTTCCCAATCTAGTCAATGGGTGAACATGACATTGGCAAGTTTCAAGATACTTTCAAAAATCACCGTGATTATCAACCAGAGTAAGACTTAGAGGAAGGGGGAAATGATGTCAAGTAAGAGACAAAGGCTGGCTTCAAAGACTCCTCTCTGCCCTAGTGATGCTGGATTAAGGCATTGAAAGCCTTGGTTATCCAGGAAAGAGTATGATCCTCCAATGAGCATTTAGAGGATATGAAACACAAAAGAAGTTTTGAGTCTCCTTGAGAAGAATATTCATGTCTGCTGAAGACTTTTTTTTTTAATGTAAGTTCTCTTGTCTGTATTTCTACCACCAGTCATGATGAATGAGAAGTAGATTGCCTGGATGACTTTTAAAAGACATATGTCAGGAAGTAAGCTCTAGTTGTGAGAGAATATACATGGGGAGATATTTTGGATCATTTACATTTTTTAAGAAAAGGGCAAAGTAGAAATGGTAGAAAACCATAGTAGATTATCTTGATTTAAATTTTTTATTGTTTTTGCTTTTTCTCCCTATAATGGCAGTCCTAGTTTGATGCCATGGAGCATCATTAAATTTCTGTTAATTATTAATTTAATATTTTCAAGAACATATCAAATGTAGGATGTGAATTAATGTCTAAAAAATCTGTATATTCTAAATCTGATACTTTTTCTGCTACTCTAATCTTATGGGTTTTTTACATTGATTATTTCTCTAGGTACATTTTTTTAAAAAAGTAAAAACACACACAAAAATGCCTCATATGGTCTTTTTGATAACACTCTACTCTAAAAGTTATTATACCAATACTAAAAATAAAAGAGGGACACCTGAGTGGCTCAGTCAGTTAAGCATCAACCTTCGGCTCAGGTCATGATCCCAGGGTCCTGGGATTGAGCCCCAAGACAGGCTCCCTGCTTAGCAGAGAGTATGTTTCTCCTTCTCCCTCTGCCTGCCACTCTGCGTACCTGTGCTCTCTCTCTCTCTGTCAAATCAATAAAATCTTAAAAAAAATAAAAATAAAAAATTGAGGGGTGCCTGAGTGGTTCAGTTGGTTAAGCATCTGATTTGGGCTCACATTAAGCATCTGACTTTGGCTTAGGTCATGATCTTAGGTTCATAGGATCTAGTGGCATCTGGCTTCCTGCTCAGCAGGGAGTCTACTTCTCCCTCCCCTTCTACACCACGCCCCACTCATGCACACCATGCACACATATACACACTCTCTCTCAAATAAATAAAATCTTAAAAAATTAGAAAAATAAGAAATTGAGTCTCATGAAGCCAGCAATTGAAAGTCTACTGACTACACATCAAACGTTCTTTCCAAAGCAGAATTACTCCTCAAGCTCCACAGTTGTTCTGTAGATTTAGTAAGCATTGGAACCAAGAAAGAAACTTGTTAAATATCCAGCTTTCTGGGCCCTTCCCCGAAAAATGATTCTGTCTCTGAATTAGATGGATCCTGAAATTCAAATTGTAAACACGCCTCCTACCTCCATAAGTTAAGAACCTCAGGATCATCTTAGAGTTTCAAATTCAGAATTCTTTTTCAAGAAAAGCCAGGGCAACAGGGTTTCTAATGAATGGAAAGAGGAAGTTTGTTTTTGTTGTTGTTGTTGTTGTTGTTTTGTTTTGGTAAAGGATAAAATTTAAAAAGTGTTGGAGTAGTGTTTACCAAGAGAGAAACTTGAACAGAGAGCTGCACCATAGCAGAAAATAAAAAAATATAGGTGCTTTAGAGACATTCATTAGGAGACAGTTTCCCAAACTGGACTTTACAATGTAAAAGAATATATTAGATGACTATATTTTTCAGCAAGAAAGACGGATGTGCATAGAAGAAATATGCAACTAGTAACATTTTGAAGAACAGGATGATTCTTTTATGGCCACAGACAGATTTGGCTCTTGGCTGTCTCAGACCCTACCACACTCCTGTAATTAGAAACCATGAATATGCAGAAATCCAGGCAGGCCCCTTTCACATATCCTAAAATTCATTTGTACTGAGAGGAGTTTTCTTAGGATGGCTCTCTAGACCTCTAGAGACAGGTAAATTTTCTTTTGAGATCAGAATCTGCCAGAAAGCATATCAAAGCTTCCCCAATTGTTTAAGGCAGTAAATCCATCAGAAAGAAATCCCCAGCCCGTTTCATGCACGACCGTGCTTCATGAAGATGAAGTGAGTGCACACTGGACAGAACTGTCTTCATTGCTTTTCTCCCAGCAGGCTTCTAAGTTGGCTTCTAAGTTGAGGTGAAAGGGTAGCAATGTTAAAGCATGCCCTTTTCAGACTAATCTCTTTAGGATTTATACTGCTAGTCCTTACCTTATTTTTTAAAAATTTCCTGAAATTTTTGGACTACTATACATTTTTAAAAATTTTGACAGAAGGATGACTAGTTTTTCACCTTGATCCAAACTCAAGAGCTGAAGTACAAAGTTAATAAGGAACTGATTCTTTCATGATATATATTTTTAAAGATTTATTTGAAAGAGAGAAAGAGCACGTGTAAGTGCACATGAGCAGGGGGAGGGGCAGAGGGGGAGAGAGAGAGAGAGAGATAGAGAATCCTCAAGCAGACTCCCCGCTGACCATGGAGCCTGATGTGGGGCTCAGTCTCACAAGTCTGAGATCACAACCCAAGCCCGAAATCATGACTCAGATGCTCAATCTACCGATCCACCCAGGTGCCCCTGATTCTTTCAGGATATTGTGAGTAGGAAAACCCCTTTGACCAAACAGACATTAGTGAGCACAGATTTTTGGTGCCTATTGATGAAAGGTGTTAAGCAAAAAAGCCATAGTCCATGGTCAAGTCTATTAAGAGGCAGGAAGTAAAGAAGGAAGGAAGAAAAGGAAAGGAGGAAGGAGGGAGGGAATAAAAAGGACTAGAGAAAAAAAAAAGAATAAAAAACTCATAGATGGTTGAAGTGCATTAATAGACCATGAGAAACTTCTGCTTTTTAGTGAACACAGCTTACCAGACATTTATCAAATGTAAGTCTCTTTTCTTCCTACTCCTCCATTCCTTGATAATGGACCACACAATGGTATCTTAAGCACTAAGAATGACTTAGAAGAGATACCTAAACTGAAGTTTGCACATGACTTCACAATCCTATGCACATACAGAAGCACATGGACAGAAAGAACCCACATTTTTACTTATCAAGAGTGAATATTTTCCATCAACAAAACTGTGAAACCTAAGCTGGAAATAAACTGATTTGGAATGAACATGATATTAAAAGAAAATCAGTGAACAGAGAAATTCTCACCTGGTCACTCATATAAATATAATGTTACATTATGTTTATTTATACAGAAAATTACATGTATTTATACAGAAAATATATGTATTTATACAGAAAATTCCAGCAGGCTGATAAAATTATTTCAGGTAGACTCAAAATTCTATAATAATGGTTTCCAAATTTAAGATGCTTAGGAATTAGAGTGCTTGTAAAAATAAAATTAAAATGTTAATTTTATGGACCCACCCTGATCTACTTAATTATAATTTCTAGGGATGAGCATGAAAAACTGCATGCTTATCAAAAACTCCAAGTGATCTTGATGCAGGATGTTTTAAACCTTACTCTGAGAAACACACTTATGTACAGCCCCATCCCAACTCCCTCCCACTGTGACACCAGCTTTGGACATGTCGAATTATCCAGTTAAACTTCTAAAGCACAATGTGCTTCATTTTGAGGGACAGAAGGCTGGAAAATCTAGAGAGGGATTAGGAATGATGGAATGGATGGATTCTGAAAAGGCTTCCTAGAAGAGACTGCATTCAACTTGGGTCTTGAAAGGGGTAGAGTTCATTTATTAGCAAAGTCATGGGAGTGTAAAAGTGCTTTTATTTAAAATTTTTTAAAATTATTATATACTTTTTGGGGGCATCTGGGTGGCCAGTGGGTTAAAGCCTCTGTCTTCGGCTCAGGTCATGGACCCGAGGTCCTGGGATTGAGCCCCATGTTGGGCTCTCTGCTCAGCGGGGAGCCTGCTTCCCTCTCTCTCTGCCTGCCTCTTTGCCTACTTGTAATCTCTCTCTCTGTCAAATAAATAAATAAAATCTTAAAAAAATTATTTTATAAATGATAAGCTCCTTTATCTTTTCAAGTAGAGGACCTAGCAATATTTTTAGCACAAGTGAAATGGTCAATAAACATTAGTTCAATTAGTTAATGATAGGACCACAACAAAGTCAATCTATTTAAAAAAATTCATTCATAATCCTATGACCACCTTCACAAAACTTTTTGTTCTTATGCTATTGTTATTGTTGATATCATTTCATTTTTTCCATTTCTTTCCTGTACACACAGATAATTTTAAATAGTTATAATAATAAAGATCTACTTTATTGTTTTGTAATTTAATATGATGGCATATATATTTTGCACTTTGACTTGGCATATCATTACTGTCATTCTAACAATAATAGTCAAAATGGTATATTATAATTTCCAGGACTATTTTGTATTTTTTTGGATAATGGATCCATCTCAATTTCATATTTCTGCTATTATAAATAACACTTTACTTCCTGTGTATTTTTTTTCATAAGATAATTTCCTCTAAGTGAGATTACTGGTCTAAAGATGTAAGTATTTTTATAGATCATGAAACAATCTGCCAAAGTACTTTTCAAAAGACTTGTTCCAATTTTCACATTGTCTCCAGCATGCTATGTTCTATTACATTTTCACTGGTGTGAACATGTTGTTTTTTCTATCTGGAGATGCCTTTTCCCATTAAAAAAAAAAAATTCGAGTAAACTCCTACACATTGTCTTATACCAAGCTCAAATGCTAGTCTTTCCTGTAGCCTTCCCAAAGCCCCTAGGCAGAATTAGTCATTATTCCCACTGTGTTCCCATAGTACTTTGTAATAATATCAATTTTAGCACTTATCTAGTTGTGTTTGTTGTAGTTTGCATATTTCCTTTTCTGCTTCTTAGATGATTAGTAGCTCTATGGTTGAGCTTTTGTCTACTTCATCTTTGGAGCCTTAGCCTCTAGCACAGGCCTGGGCATATATTACACATTCAATAAATGGTTATTATGTGAACAAATGAGTGAATGAATGAATGAATGGGTAAATGTGATGGACAAGCTCAAGTCTCTTCCTGTGTCCCTTTTACTACTCTATTATGGGCCTACCCAGTCCTAAGAGCATTTGTATTATTGTAGTTCTGTTTTGTAATATTGATGTATTTTTTTATATTTACCTATTTTGTAGGTCTATGTTTTTATATTTTTATTAATCTACTTTGGGGGCCTTGTTGTCATGATTCTGTGACATGTTGTGAATCAACTCTTTGAACACTTAGGTAGTGACATTTGGGTACACCAGAGTCAGAAAATGTTTCCTTGTAGCTCAAAATGAAGCACTTTTTATGGATGAACTGTTAGGGCTAGAAAACAGGATTAGCAACCACCTGTGGAGGCTGTGGAATGTCATGGCCCCACGACAGAGAGAATACAAATTAAAAAATAACCTGATAATGAATTACTTAATAACACAGAATCAGTAATTATTCTTATATATATTACTTTATGAATTTCATCACATTTCAACATAAACACTCTCATTTTATCCTTAACCAAAACTTGGTAGGAAATACACCATATTAAGTATACCATAATCAAAATTTGAAAGATAAGAAATATAATGCAAAGAAATGTGACTGGCAAGTGAAAAAACCAGGGCCAGTATTCACATATTTTGAGCCACATTTTAGCCCTCATTTTAATAAAGTCATTAGATCTTGCTGAATTTTGTTATTTAGCCAAATTGAGAAAATGAGCTTAAGCAGTATAAACTAGACTGGTGATTTTAAAACAAACTAACAACTTTGCTGGCAACAGAAACATTTTTTCTAAACCGGTGCTTATGAATAATTCATTAGGAAAATAAATAATATCAGAAGACTCTTACTAAAATAAGTGGCAGATGGAAGGGGGGGCTGCTTTCCCTCCTACCTGGTAGTTTCTAGATCTTATGCCCAGGAAAGCAAAATAGTAGATCATTCACTCACTGTCATTCAATTATTCAATTAACACATACTATAGCCTAACTAGATTAAAAAACAAGAAATGTGGAGGGAAAAAAAAAAGAGTCAATCACCAAGAGCACACACACACATATACACACATACATACCCCACTTACATATGTAGCAGAAATGATATTCCATAGTAAACATTCTGAAAGTTCAAGGACAAAGGATGACTCCTAGGTCCGTATTTTTTTTATTTTTATTTTTATTTATCTATTTGACAGACAGAGGTCACAAGCAGGCAGAGAGGGGAAAGCAGGCTCCCTGCTGAGCAGAGAGCCCTATGCGGGGCTCGATCCCAGGACTCTGGGATCATGACCCGAGAGCCGAAGGCAGCGGCTTTAATTCACTGAGCCACCCAGGCACCCCCTAGGTCCGTATGTTATATTGAGTTCCATGTGTCTATCCAAGGAACTAAGCAAGGGGATATAGACTTCGTTTCTTATTTTGTGATTTTGTACTTAATCTCCCTATGCTGGAGTATCCTAGTCTATGAAATAAAGAGACTTAATCACTTTTGCCAATCAAATACATGTAACATGTCACCACAGGGAAAAGAGTATCTCTGGGGTAAAAACATGGGCAGTGAAATTAGATCTGGTTCCATGTCCTAACTTTGGGATGCAGATCAGTTAGTTAGCTCAACCTTCCCAAGGCCCAGCTTCTTCATCCATAAACTGAGAGAAATGGCAATACATAGCTTTTGAAGTTTCCCATAATGTATAAATGAGATAATATAGAATACTTAGAAAAACTGGCACGTATTCAATGGCCAATAAATAGTAGCAATCATCACTAACTATTTACATGAAGAAGTTGCTACTAGGCACTGCATGGACTATTTCAATTCTAGGATTCTACATAATTTATTTTTGACATGGCTCACTCAACTATGAAAGTAATTAGTGTTCTATATTTAATAAAGGCCACAAGCTTTGGCAAGATAAATATTGTTTTCAGAATTTTTTAAAAATTATGCAGAGTTTCAGACAAAGCCTGGGAAAGATGCTACATTTTATTCCACTATGTACTAGACTTTGCCCATTCTGGAAAATGCTAGGCTTTATTTCAATCATCAATTGTATGCGGACTCCAGTTTGATCAGTCAAAACCAATGAAATCATTAGTGTGCACTGCATTTCATCATTTCCACAAATGCCTCTGCCTTAAAGACCCTCAATTTCATCTCCATTCTGACAAGCATGACGAACGGAGTACACAGGTGTGACACACGTCCAGGCACATTCCCAGCAGGCTGCTATAGCCTTATACTTTTGAGAATTCACTGAAAAAGGCATTCTGGAATATAAGTGAGTGTGAAGCTACCTCAGACAATTTTGAATCTACTCTGCCTATTATTTAAAACAACAACAAAGAGATATTCACTCACCTTAGAATTTAAACCATTATTATTAATACATTACTTAAAACATATCTTATATCTGACTGGGA
This sequence comes from Taxidea taxus jeffersonii, assembly GCA_003697995.1. NCBI lineage: Eukaryota > Metazoa > Chordata > Mammalia > Carnivora > Mustelidae > Taxidea > Taxidea taxus. The sequence continues at coordinate 50,354 of ML109386.1, read as the reverse complement.
CATATCAATTTTTCACTCTTAAAAATCATTAAAGACTCCAAAAAATCTTCTGTTTATATAGATTATATCTATGAATATTTACTCTTACAAATTACAAGTAAAAAATGTTAAATATTTTTATTTAACAGAATCATTAAAAAATAACAAAAATAAATCCATTACATGTTAATAAAAATAAGGCAAATTTTAAAAATAACTCTTGGGGTGCCTTGGTGGCAACATTGGTTGTGTCTGACTCTTGGTTTCAGCTCAGGTCATGATCTCTGGGTCATGAAATCAAGCCCCACACTGGGCTCCACACTCAGTGAGAAGTCTGTGTAAGACTCTCCTCCCTCTCCTTTTGCCCCTCCCCCGATCTTGTTCATTCTCAAGAAATAAATAAATCTTTAAAAAATAAAAAATAACTATTTAAAAAAAATTTGAGGAGTATAGCATTGTGTCACACTTTTGTAAATCCTTTAAATGGTGCTTGATAGAAGATACTTGGGAGCAAATATCTTTCTGCATTAAATCTGTTACAAAATCACATGTCATTCAACTTCTGAAAAACTCAACCGTATTCTTGGGAGAAAATGAGAATGAAAATGGCAAATAAAATCTTAGGATTATGAAAGTCATTCTGACTTCACTGAAAAGGTCTTATAGATAGATTCCCCCACCTCCTACAAAAAAATTGCCTGGACTATATTTTGAGAATCAGTGCTCTAAAGTTTTTTGTAATATTTAGAAACTACATTCATCATTACTTTTTAGTATTTAATTTATAGCTCTGTGCTCTTCTTGTTTCCCTGCTTGCAAGCTTCCTGATGGAGAAAACAATGTCTCAGATACCATTTACAGCATGTGGTAGGCCCGCATGGAACCACAGTATAGCATCGACATGTAAAATGTGATTAACTGATTGACTGACTGATGAAACTCATGATGTCAATAGTCCCTTTAATGACCTTAAAATATGTCCTAGAGTAGCATTTGCATAGTTTGTCAAATTATGAACCCATTATATCAACATTTGACTTAAATAGAAGAAGCTAATTTTATCTGAATTTATTCCAGATGCAACGAAGTTGTTTTCCTAGGCAGCACCTATGACTTTTAGAAGAGAAATATGACATAAGAAGCTAGAATTCTAGGGAAGTTATTATTACATTTTTTTCCCTGTAAAAACTATCCGGGCATATCATGCAGACAATATTTCAAGGTTTAATAAATTTGTATATTTAGTTGTATTTTCATGATCATAGAACAATTGAAAGCTAATGACATGGAAAGAAATGTCAGTTTGTTGATCAGAAGCTGGAGTTTCACACCTCTATGAATGAAAAGAAAAAAGCAGCAACAGATATCATTATTATTTTTATTTGTTCTTCTTGAAAATCAGGTCCTTTGAGAGACACCCACATAGTAACTCAGAGATGAAACAGTTACCCGTTTATCCCTACTGAATTGTTGCAAAGTGGGATGGTTGGCAAAATATATATTAAAGAATGAAACAGTCTTCTTAAATTAAAGGCTTTATTACATAATAAATAATTTCTTTGACTCTTACAAAATCATTCTATTATTTCCAAATATGGGGAAACCCATGGAGAGAGACCTAGCACCTGCCATTGCTTTGGTAATCAGATAACTGTTTAGACTATTCTATAATAAAAGCAGTACATTCTATTAAAAAAAAATACTTTTCCCCCTAAATACTTGATAAATAAAATAGCTGCTGGATTAGGAAATAAAAAGAGGATTCACCCTTTTAAGTTGACTTTCCCTTTGTAATGTCATAAGACAGGAAATATGCTAGTTGTTTTTTGTTTTCAGAGGAGTTCTGCATTATTTAAACTCATGGCTGAATGGCAAAGCATGAGGCCTTGCTTTGTGCAAATAGGGCTTGGTGCAAATTTAGTGTTCTCTTAGGATTCTCTTAGGTATTTTAAGTATTTTATCCTAAACTAATTTTGCTCTTGACCCACCCATATAGGTAGAAAAGGAACTCCAAAGCCTGCCTATCCTACCTATTCAACACTTATCATGTGCTGACATGCCATGATACAAGTGAATCTGGGAAGCAAGGGATAAGGGGGAGATTTAAGGATAATTAATATCTGAACTTTAAAACATAAATGTCTGAAATTCTAATAATTGAAAAATGTTAGTTGATGTAATTATGTGTCACTACAACAGAGTTAACAAAAAACAAACAAACAAAAACCAATTAAACCATATTGCAAATGCTGAAGCTAAACTTAGAACAGACTAATTTAAAGAGTAAAACTATCATCAATGGAAAACTATCCAAAAGAAGTCAAGTAGGAATTCCTACTATCTGTTCAAAAGCGTGTTCAGTGGACACTCTGAAACACTGTCCAGCATAATATTGCACCCGGACTCTAGATTATTCAGTCTGAATTTAAGTGACTATAATTGTATACTATTCTGATTTTAATTAGCAATAATCACGCCTCAGATAAACCTCATTGGCTATGATTCTGCCACTGCGCAAACCTACTTTTCTGATTTTAAATGCTAAGATTATTTAAATCTTTATAAACTGGGGGGTAGCTCTTAATTACATTGTGAAAATCCAATTTCAATGTATGCCATTAGCTTATAAAAAGCAAATAAAAACCAGGGCGCCTAGGTGGCTTAGTCAGTTAAGCATCCGCTCAAGTCACGATCCCAAGGTCCTAGGATTGAGCTCTGGGTCAGGATCCCAGTTCAGTGAGGAGTCTGCTTCTCTCTCTCTCTCTCTCTCTCTTTGCCCTCTTCTCTTCCCCCTACTCATGCTCTCTTTCTCTCTCTCTCTCTCTCTCTCTCTCTCAAATAAATCAATAATCTTTAAAAAAAAGGCAAATAAAGCCTTGCATTTGTGGTTCAGGTGGCAAACCATTAAATGGAACTTTGGGGCCAAGGGATCTGTATGTGAAAATTGCCTTATTTTATTAAATATATAAAAAAGACCAAATACTCATCCAACAAATATGTGTTGGGTCTACAAAATGGCAAACCTACTTGGGATACTGTAGTGAATAAGACAATAAGGGCCTTGCTCCAAAGGAATTCTTCTAGTTAGAAAACGTCAGAAAACCAAAAGCCAACCAACAAACCACTGTCACTGCCCTCTAGCCAGAGACCACTATGAACATAACATCAATTGAACAAGTTGGCTTTATTAATTGTTGGAGCCAGGGATAGCATGCACTAAGGGCAACCCTGGAGCATTTCAGTAAGGTGGTATTAGAAAAGACTTTCTGAAGAGTTTGGGTTTCATTAGGTGATTTGGGGAAGAGTTTAAGAAAGCAGGACTTTATTGTGGATAGGAGGCTGTCAGGAAATGGAGGAAATTTTACGACTGATTGGGCATCTCTATAAATCTTAACCTGTAACAAGAGTAGATGAGAGTGAGGGTAAAGCTATGCAATCATAGATAAGTAATAGTTGTTCATTTTACCAAGAGATGGTTTGATATTTTGTGGGGTTTATATCACTTTTTAAACAAAATAATCATATGACCTAGTTTTGCTTTAGTAGATCATGGTCTCAGAGTGACTTTGTCTTATGCTGGTATTCTCTGAGATTGCTTCTCCCCAATAGGCAAGTAATGCAGTCTACCTGTGAGTGCCAGGCCAGCTTCTAATGACACTGACGCTCACTGTATGAGTTAGAACAGTGCCCAGATATCAGGAGGAGCTCTTCTCTATCGACCATCTAACTGGCCAAGCAATATATAAACAAACAAATTTTAAAACATCAAAGGATGATTACACAGGGTAAAAGGGAGGACCTTTTATATTGGGTGTTCATGGAGAGCTTCTTGGACTAGAACAAACAGAAGAAGTTAAAATATGACTACCTGGGGAGAGAGGGTTCATGTTCCAGAGAACAACTATGCCAAGGTCCAAAGGTTGGAAGAGGTTTGTATCATCTGAGGGACAAAGGAAAGATAGTGTGACCCAAGTATGGTCAGTGAGAAAGTGAGAAGGCAGGGGAAAGAGCCATATTGGAGAGGTAGGGAATGGAGAGATCTTATTCTGAGTATAATGGGAAATCAGTGGAGGTATTAAGAGAAGAATAATGATATAATTTTATTTGCATATTTGAAAGATCAGTTGTATGGTTAATAGAAAAATCTGTCCTAGGATTGCAGAGTAGATGAGAAGCTGATGTGCATGTTAAGAGGTTTTGCAATATAGACCAGAGGTGACAGTGGCTTGTCGTACGTAAATTGGTGATGGTGGAGATGTGCAGAGGGGACTGTTTGGAAATCAGTGTTGTGAGGCTTACTGATGGATTAATTTGAGAGGTGAGGAGTGGGAAGGAAAAAATGAAGGACAATTTTACTCTGTATTGGGTTCTTGATGTCGCTGATAATCTTATTCATCATGTCATTCTTAAATCCTGATTTAGAGAGAGCACAGGATATTGAATGAAAGAATCTATGTTGTGGCAAATACTGGCACAAGTAACAAGCTTCAAAACTGTCCACATTTATTAACTTACATTTGAGGTTTGATTCCTAATTCTCTCTATTGATTTGTAGGTAATTTGGCGGTAGCAAAGTACAAAATAACCCAGGTCTAGACAGAACAACTCAATCAAGGTGATACTGTCATAAATTAGTACTAAGTATGTCTTCTATCTACTTAGTGAATATATGCAGAAGATAGATAAATTTGGAGACATTTAAAAAAATAAACACAAAAAATAATAGGCAAATTACTTACCACTGCAGATAAAAATCTCACTGATTCTGAATGTTGTCCCTGAACACCTGTGATAGGGTATTTAACCTTGCTTTCGTTTGCTTGTCTGGAAGTGGTCTTAGAAAAACTGGCTGGGATGGTATCTTCTTCCTCAAGTCAAACTTTGAAACTCACAAGGCCATCAGATGGCATTCTCTAATTTCCTGCCTTGTACTCAAAAAGAGAATTATCTCAGGGACAATGCAGCTGGATAATGAAGCATGGGAAATAAACCACTACTTCTCCAGAATCACACTGGGCTCCTTCCCTTTCTCTCGCAAGGGGAGTCCCTGAGGAAGCAGTAATGAAGGAGAATATGGAGGCACTTCTCAGGGATGCCTCTGGAGGTTCAGAGCTGGAACCCAGACTTTCTTTCCAGTGTGATGATGACTCCAGCAGAGAAGCCTGGGCCTCTCTGGCATGCTTTCTCATTGTGGGACCCAATAGTTCAAAATACTATTCTGTGAAGGCAGAATCGGTTATGGAGTATCAACAGGAAGTTTCTTTGTCTATTGACTTGTTTGATGCAAGAAGACCTATAAAAAGACAAAGGCAATCTATTGCAGAGGCTTCATGTAGGAATGACCTTGTAAGGCACCAGAGGGGTAGCTTCAATCCACAGATAACATCACACCTAGTACAACACCAGATTAGCCAAAATTATTTACTGCATTCAACCCACTTAGACTCCTGAAGGTTAGAGTATACTTAAACTACACAGGGGAAAGCTGCTGGGAAAAATATGAATATGATCTAGTCATGAGTACCTCAAGTCACATAAATCATCCCACCTAAGGGAACTATTTTGAGGAAACAAAGCTAGAATGCAGTTCTCCTGAAGCCTGGAGGCAAACTCAAAACCATCACCATGATTCCCTCAGCCCGTCATGCTCATTCACAACAATTATTTGATGATATGAGCAAACCAGAAACTACTCTACTTTGTGTAAGGCCAAAGGTGAGAGTGAATTTCTAGAAGTTAATAAACAGGTTAGCAGTTTTCTTTCACTCTGCTCAGAGTACCATGGAGAAAAATCACTGAAGTGTAAAAAAACAGGATTCTGTCACACTGCTGTCTCACATCCAAAATTGTGGGAAAATGAAATATCGACATATTTATGTGTAGTTCTCATAATTTCACCCAACTCAAAAGAATGACTGAAATCCTCCTGGGGAACATGAAAACACCTGGGGAAGGGAGAGAAAATGATCATTCTTTCCAATCTCCTTTGCACCTTTCTTATAGCTAAGGATACACATTTTTTGCAGTGATTGAAGAGGGTGGTAACATCTGTCAAATCTGTAAAATCAAGACATGAAACTCATTTTTAAGGTCTCAGTAGAGGAGAAGAATGAGAGAAAGGTACCTTGTAATTTCTGCCAATTAGATATTCAGGAATAACTAAGTGAAATGAATGCTTTAAAAAAGAAAAGAAAAAATCCCTTACTTGACTATTTAAAAATTGAATTTCCACATTTTAATAATATTGTCACCTGTAATTATAGGAATGTTGAAATTTTATTTCCCCTTTTCTGAGTCCTAAGTTGGTCTTCTGAGAGAAAATAAAACCTTAAGTGTAATTATATATATATGTGTGTGTATATATATACACATACATATGTAAAGCCTAGTACTTTTAATATTATTTTCAACAATCAATATACTGGAAAGAAAAGAAAGGAAAGGAAATAACCTGTATTTCACATATGGACAGCACCATGCTATAGAGTTTTTTTTTTTTAAAAAAGAGAGAGTCTGAGTGCATGTCCCCTGGGTCTCATGACTCTGCCAAAATGACAGGGTGATTTCTAGAAATTCATTAATCCTTTCAAAAAATATTTACTGAGCACCCATAGTGGGCAATGATCCATACAGGGATCTGGGAGTGGGGTAGGGGTAAGGATGATTTACAACTATAAATGAGATGTAGAATATGCCCTTGAGCACCTCAAGGTCTAGAAGGGGAAAAGACTTACTGTTTTCTACCTTGAACTAAAACTATTTGTGTTTGAGTTGTGAAAAGCAAAGATAAATTTTGTGAAATTTTAGAGAAGGGAGAAATCACTTCTTACAATGAAGAATCAGGGAAGAATTCTAGAAATAGATAGAACTGGCTTTTCCTAGAAAAAAAATGGGAACTATTTGGACATGTACAGAAGGTGGAAGGATATTTTCCTTGAAAAGCAAAACATGAGCAAAGGCATAAAGAAAGAAAGCATGGTGGACCAAAAGATGGTTCTGTTCACCTGAACTGAGAAGACAGTAACTAGAAGGACAGATTGGGGATTTATAGCATGCGGCAAATTAAATGATGGTCACTTAAAGATGTCCACATCTTAATCCCTGGAATTTGTAAAGATGTTACCTACATGGCAAAAAAGGACTTTGCAGATGTAATTAAACTGATGATCTTGAGCTGGGGAGATTATCCTGGATTATCCAAGCAGGATCAATATAATCACAAGGGTCATTATAAGTGAAAGAGGAAATCAGGGTCAGAGGATATGTGATGAGGGAAGTATAGGTCAGAGTGATGAAAAAAGAGGCCAGTGGCCATGAGCCAAGGAATGTAGGTAACTTCTAGAAACTGCAAAAGGCAAGGTAATAGGTTCTCCCCTAGAGCATTCAGAAGGAATGCAGCCTTGATAACCCACTTTAGACTTCTGACTTCTAGAACTGTAAGATAATTCATCTGTCTTGTTTTAAGCTACTATGTTTATAGTAATTTGTTACAGCAGCAATAGGTAACTAATATAAAGTAGAAAACTTAGAATATTCTATATTACAGCATCAATAATGGTTTGTCCAACCCTTCTTGGTGGTCCCATAACATTTACTCTTCTTTGATTTTAAGGCTTATGTTGCATTTTTATTTTTAAACTATATTTACCTATCTTTCCTGAATTACCAAAAGAACAAAAGTACTATTAACAAAATATAGAAAACTCACAAATATTTGAGAGCAAGATGCAGAATCCTTTTGTGAACATAGTACGTTTGAAATGTCACTGGGTCAATATAGTGGGTGGACAGTTAGAAATAAAAATTCATGCCTCCTACTAAGAGATAAGGCTGCATAATTCTCAGAAGCAATTGCTAAAATTTATTATTATAGCTCATAAAATAGAATCATCGAAGTGTGGCTACTGACCACTGGGAAAATTTAAGTGATGTGCATTTGTAAGAAGGGAATTATTCAGTCAGGACATTTTGACAATGGTTGTTGGAAGAAGTGATTTTATAGCATTATTAGATAGAATGTCATCATTTTAACTAGTTTGTGATTATCCATAACCAAAGTATAAGGAAACCTACTATAGATAAATTCAGGGATGGAGAAAAAAACCATTTAAAGAAAGCTACTTCACCCATAAGCTCCTTGGTTTCTGAAATATCTTTTTTGTTGTTGTTGTTTCTGAAATATCTTAAACAGGACATTAATCATTCAAGTATACAAATATTTATGAGTACTTACTAGGGTAAGGAAGGGAGGGCCTTTATTCATTTTTTACCAAACACAATGTTTGGGAAGCTTACTCTCTCTTTTCAGTATAAACTTGTATACTTTCTCAAAGCACCATATAATTAGAGGGAACTACCCTAAATTAGTTCTTTCCCAAGGGTATATAAGATTTAGTTCTCCCAAAATTGCACATGGGCTATCATTATCTTATAGGCTGTTCCTAGGGTTCATCTCTGCAGACTGTAGGGACCCAGCGGACACTGCATGCCTGGGAGCCTGAGGAGGCTCCAGAATGGGGCCGCAGAGGAAACTCCAGACAGGGAGGGAAAGCAGGGAAAGGAGACTTAATACAAGGATAATGAAAACGAACTGTGCCTATTTCAAGTTGTGGGTTGGTCCAGATTACCACCACTTCAGGGATTTTATAAAATGCTACTTCATGGCTTTTGCAAAAAGATCGTCTGGTCAGCAGAGTGAGATGAACTCTATATACAGAAATGCCATGATGTTTAGCTATTAAGCAGAAATTTCAGGGGCAAGAGGACACTGTGGTCTCCATTCTTCTGTCCAAGCTGCAAGCCCCCCAGGTCAAACAAGTAAGTAAGGGCAGGGCAGGATTAAAACCTTTCCTGCCCTAGGCTCTGCAAAGATGATGCTGTGTCCCTTTTAAGCCAGGGCCCAACACAACACCACGGAACTACATTTACAAAGGCATTCCACAAATGATGCCTCCAGAGTTTAACAAAATATTATGTCCTCTATGACCCCTGAAGTTATACAGTAAGAGGGAAGACATCCACCATGTGGAATTCTTATATAACACGCACATTTTTTAAAATTATAAAATAGATATATATAGATTCCCTCTAAAATGCATAATTCCCCATAATATGTGCTTTTTGACTTTTTGTGGAAATATCAAACTTTTTCCAAAAATATTTTTTGGGACTATCCAGGTTTTTATTTTTGTTTTACTTTTTAAAATATTTTACTTATTTATTTGAGAGAGGGAGTATAAGCAGGAAGAGGGGCAGAGAAGCATACTCCTTACTGGGCAGGGAGCCCAATGCAGGGCTGATCCCTGGACCCTGGGATCATGACTTGAACCAAAGGCAGATGCTTAACCAACGGAGCCACCCAGGCACACGTGGGAACATTCAGTTTTTTAACACCTAAAGCACATGTTAATTGAAGCATGCCTCTTCAAGGAACAATTCAAATGGGAAAAATGAAGCAAATTTTGCTAAAAACCATTCTGAAACATTATTCACTTTCCCACCCTCTTAATCAAAGGACAATGAATGTAATTTGGCCTTTTTAAAAAAATATAATGACATGGGTTTCATTATTATGAATAATAATTATTCTCTGTGATACAGAGAATCCCTTAGGAATTGTTGAGGTATATTGAGCTTCCTTTTTACACTTGAAGTGGCCTGCCTTTTTTTTTTTTTCTTAATTTTGAGTAAGCTATTTATAAATTGTCTTGAGCCTTTCTTTTTTAAAATTTAATTAATTTATTTTTTTATAAACATATAATGTATTATTAGCCCCAGGGGTACAGGTCTGTGAATCGCTGGGCCTTTCTTATTGGTATGATGTACACTGGTTGCCTTGTCTTACCGTTCTCATTGTAGTCAGCCTGCCTGCTTCCATCAGCTCCTATCCAATCATGTGGGATTTTCCCAAAGTGTCAAAGCTTAGGGAAATTATCTTGCAGTGGGTTATCAGACCAATGCTTTTCAAACCTTAATATGCAACAAGTCACTCTGGGGTCTTGTTAAAGTGCAGATTCTGATTCACGAATTTTGGGATAGGTACTAAAATTCTGTGTGTCTAACTGGCTCCCAGGTGATCCCCAGGCTGTTGGTCCTTTGAACATACTCTGAGCAGCAAAACATTAGGTAATCATTTCTTTTTTTCTTTCCTTTTTTTTTGTTTTTAAAGAGCTGTGTCTAAACTAAAGGCAAACTAGTTCTGAGGAAGGGATTAAAGACTACTCTGCCATAAATAAGTTCTAAAAATGCAAATGTGAACTTTACATTTGCTCTAGCCCTAATGATTTTCCTTACCATCTCTTGGTCCCACCACAAAAACCGTATCTCTCTTCTCTACGCTAGCATAGATTTTTAATTTCTACCTCTCTTATGGAGTTTATTCTTTTTTACAATTTGTTTTTTAGATAAATCAAGTGCTAAATTAGAAGAGGACCAAGTCTTATATATCTGTATATTCTTTAGAATTATGCCTTGCCCCAAAACAGTCTTTGAATAAATGTAGAGATTGAAGAACTAAGTACTATTAGGTTCTTTCATATAATTTCAGATTCTTTATTGTGTGAATTTGTTAAATAAGTAATCAAAAAAATGAAGCAATATTATAACCAAATACACCCATGTCCATTCTAGTAAACTGTTTGGAAAATAGAGTTTGTTTTCAGAATTCTTGCCTTTTTGTGCTAAACATATCCCTTTCTAGTTTCCCTCTCTCCATATACATACCTAATAGAACACATACACACAAATCTAAATACATATCATCTTTATATTCTTTAACTTTAAAAATCCTTTCTGAAGAAAGAGTCTGCAATTGATTTATACTATAATGTAAATGACTGACTCTAGCTTCAAGTGCTATTTCATACCTCTACCCAAAGGGGTATTTAAACATTGTAAGGGAAAACAAACTGCAGATATAATGGAATAAAGCCATTAAAGAAGACCTGGGGGCTCTTAATTATAAAGCGAAAGACAGATTTCAATAAGGGCCTCTGTGTGTCCTCCCCCCATCATGTTATGTTATCAGTGAATTTCTCCTAATTGAGTAATTACTAACCAATAGCTTTCCTACACTCGGGCTATAAAGTCTTTTTGTAGTGATAAACTGCTCCTAGCCTGATGAACCAAAGTACACAGAAAATACCCACTAAAAGTGCAAACTAAAGAACCAGTCAAGGCTAAAGGAGGCCAGACACAAAAATCAATTTGGCAGCTCATTTGAATCTACATTGCACTTTTTTCCAAGGGCAGACAGAATTTATCATTTAAGTAGGAAGAGAATAAAACAAAATCCCAATTTCCATTAAACATCTACATAATGAAAAGGAATGGAAATTGTCTAACTAGAGATGATTCAAATATCTAAGTCATAGTGTCAGTGAAAGCAGACATCCTGCTAGCTTCTGAGTTAATATGATGCAATATCTATTTTACTAAGTTAATCTACCACACCAGTCTCTTATCCCATACCTTTAATTAAATCAATGTTTACCTCCATGGAATTCTGAATGGAATCAATAACAGGCACTCAGAAGGAAAAGATGAGGCATAAAATAAGACAGAAACATAATTTGGAGAGATTTATATGAAGCCTCTTTGTACCAATATAATCTGAAATAATAGGACGTAAGAAAAAAATAACTCTAGATGATATTACACAAAGTCTAGAGGTTTTCTCCTAATCACAGGATATCAGTGTGATGAAACACATACCAAGGGGGTAAGGATCTGCTTTTTCTGGCCCTGCAAACTGTTCCCTGCGAAAATGACTGGGATTCAGTTTAAAAATCTGAGCATAAAACTGGTAAGCAAGACCCTCTGGGGCACTAGATGAGCTCTGACAGAATGTTCTGCAGACAGCTACAAAATGAAGTTCCTACATTTGCTTTCTTGGTCATCCAGGGGTTGCTCAATTGTGAAAGTCAGACAATAGACCCCCAGTTTCAGAAAGATAAAAATCATAATTTTTTTTCCCCCACAACAATACAAATCCAATAAGTCAGCTCATTTTCCTGAAAAGGAAAGAGAGAAGATGTACTAGCTTGGTAATGCCCTATCAACTGGAGATTGCAGTTTTAATAAGCCTGTGCTTTTGAGTCAAAGGGAACTGGATTTGAGCCCCAACCCAAGAAAGCATGTCCAAACTATTTAACACTTCTAATTTGAGTGTTCTCACCATAAAATGCGGATGGTAATATCTATTTTATAGAAAAGGTATAAGAGAAGTAAAATGTTATTTATGGATTGTTTAGCAAAATGACCACTCAATAAATAGCATCTATTACCACTTCCATGGGAGGCAATCATATTCCAGCATTAATTTTATGGTCTCTTTTGGCTTGTCTGAATATTAAAGGGGATGAATTGGATGTATACTAAAGTTGTATAATCACCAGAAGCTTAAATGAATTAAAATAGGTAAAGCACTTAGCCAGTACTATAACAGAGTAAGCTGTTATCACAGAGACACATGTAACAACTTAAAAAGATGGACCCTGAAGTCAGGTCATCTGCATTCATATTCCTATTCTACCTGTGCGACCAGCTGTGTGCTTTGGATAATGAGCAGCTTGAACTTTCTGTCTCAGTTTTCTTACCTATAAAATGAGGATAACAATAATATCACTTACTTACTGGAAAGTTGTGAAAATTAAGTAAGATAATAGATGAAAATAAGATATTAGTACATACAAACTTCTATCTAGGTATTAACATGTAATTTTTAAGTATTAACATGTAATTTTCTCTTCTTTTCTAGCACACACATACTGTCGCAGAGAGCTTACAGCGATCTCCAACAATTTCTGCCTCATGGTGGCCACACTTTTTATAATCTCCTCCCCTTAAGTGTAGATGGGATCCATGGCTGGCTTCCAGCTACTATAAAATGGTAATGTGTCCCACCCTTGATTAGGTTATGTTACAAAGATAGGAGACTGGGGTGCTAGACTTTCCCGCTGGCCTTGAAAAAGCAAGCTGCTCCCATGTGAATGTGAACTGCTTCTGAAAGGGTCACATGGCAGGGGACTGCATGTAGCCTCTAAGGACTGAGGGCCCTGGTCTACAACCCCAAGGAACTGAATCCTGCTATTTCAGTAACTGTGTAAATTTGGAGGAGGATCCTAAGACCCAGAAAGGAATGCAGCCAAGCTGACACTGTGTTGCAGTCTTGTGAGAGCCTGGGTCTTTGGGACTCCTGACGCACAGAAATGACCAGGTAATAACCGTGCATTGTTTTAAACATAGAAATGTATTATAATTTGTTACACAGCGATAACAAACCAACACACATACTTCCATGTAAAATTCTCAGAGAAGAATGGGAACGTGGGGTTCAGTGCTGTGGTGTCACTTTTCTGATATTTGTTTGTATTAAGTGACATGGGTCCAGGGTTAGTTGCCAGCTGGACAGACTTGGCCTGGCCAAAGCCATAGTGAAGTTTATCTTTGTAAAATACATTGAGGACAGGAAGATCTACCTCTGATCTATATTCTTCCTCTAGGACACATTGTAGCTTCTGGCCTTTATAAATGGCAAAAGTATCAGAATGTCAGTGATGTTTGTTTTTCTAGCTTCAGATTTAAGTTCAGAATTTTTAGCAAAAGGGGATGAACTAAGAAGCCTTTCTGAAGGTGGGATTGGGAGATTGAGATATTTGATTTTTTTTTTTTTTATGTAAAAGTTGAATGTGTTTTGTTGACAGAGCTCACCCTACATATTACTGGCTTTTGGATTAGTTTCTCCCCTCCTTCCATCATTTGTCCAATCCACTCTGTCTGCCATTCCAGAGAACCAAACTAGCAGTTAAGGGATTCATGTACTCGTTGAGGCCTGGCTTACACTTGGTTGTATCACTAGAAGTAATACAGAAAGTTAGCCCAACTCTGTTCTCTACTGACCCGAAAGGGTTGGGGTGGGGAAGAACTGAATAATAAATGAAAATTCATTTCTGGGGAAAGAGTTAGAAAAGCAGGACAAATTAAAAGTGGTTATACTACATAATAGCCTGGAAAGTGCAAAAAATATAGTCAAACATTTTAAGGGCCTCAAGTTCTTTACCATATCTGAAACTATTTCACCTTGCCCATCCCAAAGGATGAATATGCTTATGATTTAGAGTTTGGTTCAAGAGATTGATGGGACTTAAGAACTGGACAGACAGTTTTCCTCTCTTAGTCAACTCTTATATAAAAGCAGTGACTTTTTAGGGGTGCCTGGGTGGCTTAGTTTGTTAAACATCTGACTCTTGGTTTCAGCTCAGGCCATGATCTCATGGGTCTTGAGATGAAGTTCTACATTGGGGTCCACAGTCAGCAGGGAGTCTGCTTGAAGATTCTCTCTCCATCCCCTTTCTCCAACTCACACATGCAATCTTTCAAAAAAGGCAGTGCTGGGGAGCCTGGGTGGTTCAGTGGGTTAAAGCCTCTGCCTTCAGCTTAGGTCATGATCCCGGGGTCCTCAGATCGAGCCCTGCATCGGGCTCTCTGCTCCGTGGAGAGCCTGCTTCCTCCTCTCTCTCTGTCTGCCTCTCTGCCTACTTGTGATCTCTGTCTGTCAAATAAATAAATTAAAACATAATAAATAAATAAATAAATAATTAATTAAAAAGGCAGTGGTTCTCTAAATTGTTGGGTAGGGTTCTGAGGCTCACTGGAAGGGACTACTCTTAATTATCCATCAATGTCTGCTATGGCTGTAGGAGGGGCTAACTGACAGGTGTGGCATGCAGGCTACATATCTCCTAACTGTAATTTCAGTCCAACTGTTTTAATTTATGCACGAGAGCACAAAAGCATGGGGAAGAGAAATCGCTTGTTAAGACTGTATAGCTATCTGTTTTCAACTTTGGAATATAATCATAAAAGGCAATTCATACATTTGCTTATTCCTGTTAAACATCTATATTCATAATGCCAACCATGAATTTATGCTGCTTCAAAAGGACAGTTTATTTCTCAAATTCGTGATGTCTCTATTACATGGTACCAGTGTGAGGAAATAAGTGTCTAATCTTGTCAATGTAATATTTATTCTCAATCCCTATAATATTGTTTCATCCTGATTTGAAAGTTGATAAAATCTGTTGGCAACCTCCATGAAGCTGCAAAGTAGTTATCCAAAACAATAATTTGCAAAGTGTTCAATCTAAATGTACACAGGCCATTCGTGAAATCTGATGTGACTTTTTGCTTCTTATGTTTAACTCAATTTTCCTACAGTCTATTGTAAACTTTTAAAAATTATTTATTACCTTTTTAGTTCCTTGTTTTAAAATTTACCAATCAAAATATGGCCATTTTTCAAGATCACATCTGAAATAGGTAATATTTCCAATATTCCTTGAGGAGCTATAGATAAGAAATGATGAGCAATTCTATAAGGTATTTCCAGACATAAAATAAGAGTATGTAGGGGCGCCTGGGTGGTTCAGTGGGTTAAGCCGCTGCCTTTGGCTCAGGTCATGATTTCAGGGTCCTGGGATCGAGTCCCACATCAGGATCTCTGCTCAGCAGGGAGCCTGCTTCCCTCTCTCTGCCTGCCTCTCTGCCTACTTGTGATCTCTCTCTGTCAAATAAATAAAAAATCTTTAAAAAAAAAATAAGAGTATGCATGTTTATGTTCTTCTAGATAGAATATGAAACCTGGAACAGTTTGCTTTCCTTGACTTACAGATGTCTCCTCTTGTTTAGAAATACTTATGGGCAAAATCTAGTTGGAGAGCTAGAAATGTATAATTTGAAACAATACTTATTGTTCTGAGGTATGAGAAAAGAGCTACAGGGGCATGAAAGGCATGATGAACTTAAGGAGGCCAAAAGCAGGGAATTTCCAGAGGAAACTGTTTAGTTGGCAGGGTGGCAGAGATAAGAGATGGAGCTGGACACAGACAGGGGCTGGGTCAAAGTGGGCCTTGTAGTTCATTTTAAGGAACCCACATAGCTTAAACCTTTTATGTGGGGCAGTGACAGGGTCAGAAGGACATTTCAGATAAACCCTTGGCCTGAAGGAAGATTTGTGTTTCATGACTCTATGATAATAAATTACTTCTTTTACTCCAAAGTGTTTGTCAGTCTCTCAAAACTCAAAAGAACATATATGCAAAAGATAAGTCATATTTGTAAAAAAGAATATGGAAGACTCTTTGGTATTCTCTGGTGTCATTCTGTACAAGGTATTGCTTTGTTTTGTTCCTGTTTTTGTTTTCAGATTTTTGTTTTTGTTTTTGTTTTGTTTTGTTTTGGTAGGCAGATTATTTTTCTGGTTAGAGGATGGAATACTGTAATTTTTGAGTCTTTTAACTATTCCTAATTTAGGCTATTTGGCACATCAAAACAGTATGGCTTACAAAAGTTGGATTATAATACCAAATCTTGCCTCATTCATTTAGATTTTTCTCTCTGAAAATTCAGAATTATTCAAAGCCATCTCTTCTTTGCCCTCCCTTCCCACCTCCCATTGCCTCTCAAATCAACAACCTGAAGAACAGATAGAGTTAATATACAGTAGTTTGTAACAGTAATGTAGCTAATTTGATGCTATGAATTATAATCCAGGTAGAGAATGTTAGGTGTGTTCTATCTCAAACACCATGGCAGATTATTTATACTCATTTCTTACTGTGTGAATCTAGTTTAAGTGCAAAAAAAGACAGAGGGAGGAAAAAGCTATTGCTCATCTTCTTGCTAAAGCTCCAGAAACCTTTTCTGAATTGTATAGATCCAAAGCATGAAGAGCTGATTGTTTAAACATGGCATCATGAGGGGACCATTTAAAAAACACCATTTAAAAAACAGTGGGCAGTCGGATGCCCTAGAGCCAGATGATAATCCACAGTAACCAATGGAATCCCACATGTTTTACAAAAACACTACTTTTTTCATATCTCAGTATTGGATGTTTTTTGTGTATTTATTATGCCTGCTGCACAAAAAAGACATAGGAATTAACAATCAATAGATCATATTCTTATTAAGTGTCAGATAAAATAATCCTCATAACATAACTACCCACTGTGAAAAGATAGTAGGAAACTGGCAGGAAGGAACAATAACGTTAATACAGCCATATGCTATGGAGAACAAAAAATATGGTATACTGCAGGGAGCAGAAAAGAAGAAACGGGCTTTTCTACATGTGTTAAATCTTGATTCCTAAGACTTGAGAGGATGGGAACGTGCTTTGCCTCCAAAATGACTCTACATTCTTTTCCCCTTTGTCCAACCCAGCTCTTATCTTCAGGCCATCAGTAGCACTGCCTAACTCTTCTCCTGTGAGAATCTACTCACTGATGTCCAATGCCTTTGCATTTCATACTCTTGAATCTATCATTCATTCACTCTTCACCAGTATTATCTTTCAAAACCGAGTGCAAATAACTTCACATTACTGCTAAAATCAAAACGAACAGCAATAAAAAGTACAGTTTCAGAACTTCCCATTATCCAGAGAATTAAAATCTAACCTCTTTCATGGTGTATCTAATATTTTCAAAGCATCTGTCTTAGATTACTCCCATCCTTATTTTATACTATTCCCTGAATTCTAATTATCCTGTGTCTACACCAAATCCTACAGTTCTCTAAAACCCTGTATATGTTCTCAACTATAGACCTTTGTTCCAGCCAAAGCCTCTGCTTGTGATGCTTTCCCCTAATTTGCCACCTGAGGAAAATTTACTGCCCAACCACTGTAGTACTTTTTTTTCTTAATCACAGTTTGACTTGTTAGTTTTATTGGAATCTATTTTGTATTGAAGAGAGCTTCTCAAAAGTATTACCTACCACTAGCTCCTGCACTATTGAAATAATGCAACAAATGTATATTGAATGAATATGGAATTACACCTTGTCTTTGTGCCTCACCACTGACTAGCATTGCTCTTACACCTAATGGATCCTCAGTAAGTGCTAAAGTACATAGAACTTCCTCTGTCTGTCCCTTCCACTTTGACATCCATCTTCTCCATTCAGAACCCTCACATTCAATCAGTGGTCAAGTCCTGTTGAATCAGCAATGTTCCTCTTGCCTACACCACATTCCCACTGCCATTACCCTAGTTCTAATTTTCATTACTTCTTTCTTGAATTACTGCAGTTGTCTCCTTAGTGATCTCTCAGCTTCCAGTCTCTCCCCTCTTATATCATTTTACAACCAGCTGGTGGAGTCATTTCCCCAAAGCACAGCTGTAATAATTCCACTCCCTGGGCTGGAAAATATCAGTGGCTCTCCAGTGCCTGCAGACAAGTCTAGACCCCTTAGCATGTTGTCTATCATCTGTGTAAAATGTCTTTGCAAACTTCTCTTATATGTTCCCCCTTTACACATCCCACACACCACTCTAATCCCATTCTTTGCCATACCTTGAACCTTTGTACAGATTCTCTCCTCTTGGTTTCCTAGGTTACTCTTTTCTTCATCTCAACCTGTCAATATGCCCATCTCTCCAAAGAAAATGGATACAATACCCTCTGGCACACTTAGGTTCTTCAAGTACCTAATCTTGGACTTTTTGCTCATATAGCATATTAACTGTATCACTAATAATGTGCAAATATAATGTACCAAACCCATTTCATTGTTACTTGCATACAAAACCCTACTGTTGACTAATAACTCTCTTCAGGAATAAATCATATTTTGTTTACCTTTGTTTCTGAGGTTGGGCCTTATGTAGTGTAGATAATAGAGATTTAATGAAAGTTCATTAAATCTGTTAGAAAAGACAAAACTTCCTTACATTCAGAATGGTTAAAAATAGAATGGTTACCTTAAGGACTAAACATTTTTGAGGAGAGCCTAGATGATCATCTATGAAGAGCACTGAGGAAAATTTTACACCAGGGGGGCGACAGAACTATATGAGTTTCAAGGTGACTTACAACTTAAAGTTTCTGTGTTATCAAGGGATCAAAACTGAGTAATGTGCTTTAAATGCAAAATAAAAGTAAACATCCAAGAAGGGCATCATGAGATCCCCCGATTTATAGTTGGTTGGTCAGAAACACAAGTGACAACTTGGGTTTGTAATTGGTGTCTGAAGATGTGGGGGGGAGGGGAAGCAGTCTCCTGAGCTTTTAAACTGTGGAATTTGACATTAACTCCAGGCAAATAGTGTCATGAATTGATTCATAGGACTTCCAGTGGGTGTCTGCAGAGAAATGGGGCATTGCTTGGATGGAAAACTCACACATTCCGTGTCATGAGTGAACTGCTATGGTGAGAGCCTAGTAGAAAGCAGCACAGGAATTCTCCATCTTAACTTCCCAGCAAGTAATTTTGGACTTTGGTATGAAACTTGGATGCTGAACCCAAGAAGCCTATTAAGGATCATCTGATGAGAGATTCACTCCTCTGCTTTAAATCTGTATAACCATCAGCCGGAGAACAGCAAAGAGCATTCATACACGAAGACACTTGATCTATGGATTTCCGCAGTGTACAGACATCTCCTAAGTAGAAGGATCGATGTTTTACATAGCACTGACCATACATGAGGTTTTCTAAGTGACATGGGATAGAATGACGTATCTGTCAAACAAGAGTCATTGGAGGGGAAAGGAAACTTACTACTTCAGGACTGGGGTTTTCTTTTGGCCCGCTAATAATGAAAAGGATATGATATTACTTGACACTTTTACTATCTGAAGCAATCTGGTTGCTTTACATTATAGGAACCATAATGTCACTAGGGGGTATGTGTATGGTTCAGGGAGGGTGTTGCCAATTTTAATTAGAAAGTTTTCAAGTGGATACATGAATTTCTTCATAATAGATTGATGCCATAAAATATCTCTGGAAGCTAGAAAATCACCATGAGTCAGAAAGCTCAGGATGGTCTCAATTAATGATCCTATAGTTCTCAACTATTTTTTTTCCCAAAAAGTTCAATTGATAACTAAGAGTTCAGTTGAAAGTCTTCGTAGGGGGCGCCTGGGTGGCTCAGTGGGTTAAGCCTCTGCCTTCGGCTCAGGTCATGATCCCAGGGGCCTGGGATCGAGCCCCGCATCAGGCTCTCTGCTGGGCAGGGAGCCTGCTTCCTCCTCTCTCTCTCTGCCTGCCTCTTTGCCTACTTGTGATCTCTGTCTGTCAAATAAATAAATAAAATCTTAAAAAAAAAAAAAAAGAAAGTCTTCTTAGAAAATTTTTGCATTTATGACAATAACCAGATATGTTTGGCCTTGGATCTACCTCATATGCAGACTTATGAGCTCAAGGAAGTCACCATGGCCAGAACTATCATAGTTCTCAATGATCCCTTGCTATGAGTGAAAGTTTGGTAGTTCTGACAGAATCTCTGCAGTCAGTCACAGAGCACAGGAGGTTCTCACTAAAGACAGGAGATCAAGAAGAATCACTAGGATTAGACTCAATGAACATTAAAGATGGAGAGCATCATAGAAATCATTAAACAATGCCCTCCACTGGGCAGGCATAGCAAGAATACAGGTAGTTTGGGACAAAGGTCTTCTGACCCCTGGTCCTCTGCTGTTTACCCTGAAACAACTATTTCCCTGCTGAACTACCCTTTTCTCACACAGATCTTAACATCATCAAACCAGTTCCAAAAGATGCAAATTTCTGTTAGTACCATAACGGAGAAGTCTTCACATTTTTAACTTAAAATCATTATCAGGCTAGGATCAACTTCAAATCTCCAAATCTCTAATTCAGTCAAAAGCCGCCATGGTACCATGGAGGCTCAAAGCATTTAAAAAAAAAAAAAAAAAAAAGCTTGTTTGAAATGCATTTGTTGGAGGATGGTACCCCACCTTGATTTTAATGAATCTCAGAGTAGATACAAGCAGTCCTTCATGGCTTTCATATGAGTTCCCTACACAGACTCCTTCCTTTAGAAGTGTAAAAATGCTTTCAAGAATTTTATGCCTGCATGGAGAAAATTGCTATTGTGCACAATTAGCATATTTACTAAGGTTTGTCATTACTTTTGGTAATTAAAATCGTACAAAGAGAAAGACATATCCAATTCGAGAAAATTACACAGTATAGTAATACAATCATAATGGTCACTTGACAATTATTAAAATACACCAAATTCTTCTTTACAGTAAAAGTATTCACCAGAGTAGGTTCTGAATAAGATCACTGCAGTGCTTTCTATTTAAATATGTTTCTCTGCACAGAAAATTACAATTACATTTGCATAACTACTATAATCAATCTAGAATTATGGCTTAAATTTTTATTCTCCAAATCACTGTTCTTTCTAAGACATCAGGAGCTTTGAGGCATAAGCTGGGTTTGTGGACCATTATTTTAATTTGTAATGGGATTAAGTATATTTTGTGTACTCTCTTTACGTGAATAAGTTATACCAGGGACAGAATAGGCAATACAATTATACTATGAAATTTACTTATTTCTGTCTTGAAAAATAGGCTGTAATTTACCAAATCCATTTTGTCCAAAAAACAAACACCTAAGTAAAAGGAATCATTTAAATTCATAAAAGGAGACTACCAAAAGATATTTGGATGAAATGGACTTCCACTGGGAAGTCACACATCATCTCATCATTCAGACACCCTGTACTTACTGAGATTTGTTGGGATGGTCGAGCTAATTTCTGTCCCATCTTGGAAATACTGGTTACCACAAGCCAAAGATTTCTTTTGAATGTTGTTCTTTACACCCGATGAATTCAACAGACTTTCTTGGGATCTGATATCGCAGCCATATTTATTTTTAAAATCCAAGTCAGATCTGATACAAATGATAAACAGACCTAAAGACATTCATCTACGGCCAACCTTGTAAAGCCATGGGCCAGGAGGATATCTTCATGAGAACTCCCTGCTAGCCTCTTCTCCTGACCAGCCTGCTGATAATGCAAGATCCCACAGATACCATTTACATGGTTCTTGTCACAGGAGGGCAGAGACTAAGGCACTGTAGCAGACCAGGATATGAAGTGTTCTAAAATCTAGTTTGCCTCTGGTCCTGCTGCATAATGTTTTTGGTTACCAGGCCCAGCTTCTCAGGAGACTGATACCTCCAGGGGCCAGACCAGCACAAAATAAATTCTCAATAACACAGACAATACATATTTCCCAGGAGGCACAATATGAAGTCACTACAGAAAGAAACCCTAAAGCATTTCTCTAGCACAGGATTTCAAAATCGTTTCCATGTGAAAAGATGTGAAATCTAACTTTCTATTTGGGAAGGCTAGGAGCCTTGCTGGAAATGCACAAGGAACTGTTTTACTGACCAATTATTTCAGACTGGCAGACACACTGAAATAAACATGTTAGATGAGTAACAGCAAGGGTCACATAGATACCCAAAGGATTACGTATTGACTTTAGGAGAGAAATTGAAAGAAACTGAGGACGAACATTAAATCAGCATTAGAATGATACTATTACTTAACTGTGTATTCAAGTGTTTGTTTATAAGCACAGATAATGCCTACCTAGGAAAAATGGAGCCTAGCAGGTAACTAGACTTGTATTTACATAATTTGATAAAAATAAGCTCTTGCCTCATTACTTAGAGGCTGGCCAAATTGTCAGTCTCTGGAAAGCATGGAGAACTCTACGTGTAGGCTCATCCTTATTTGGAAGGTGTGTGAATCCAAAATAATGAGAGCTTCAAGAGTTCTTTCTTTTAAATAAGGTGAGGACATTCATCTAAAGATAGAGAAACATACTCCAAGATTCAGGCAAAGAATCATAACAAGTTGGAAGTGGGTACACATTATGTATGTCCTAATTTTATTTTTTTCTATTCTAATTTTATACACATGAGAATGGAGGCTCAAAGAAATTAATTTTTAAGTTGCGATGACATAGCTAACCAAGGCATTGATTGATCTAGAATGAAAACATTTCACATAGCATAACAATAAATCTTAAGAAATAAGCCTGGATATTAGGTGTATCTAACAGTCTGAGGTCAATATGGGAAGCAGATGAACAGAAAAATGGTATTTTTCTATTCCTAAAAGCATTTTGGCATTCTATTCTTTCTTCTTCATGGGGTTGGCAAAAACTGTAACTTAAGTCAATGAATGACCTAGAATATCTCATATTTAAATTGTAGTCTTTTTTCATGAAAACGTTCATCTATTTCCTGACCAGAACAGGGGCATACATTATTAGAAGAGTAAAAGCAAAGAAGAAACAGGCATGAAATCTTTTTCAAGGCGATGCATGAGATATCACTATTACACTCTGTAACTTTCTACATTTTTGTGTCCTTTTTAGTCTGATATTTTGAGTGGAAAGTATGGATTAGCATATTTATGAAACAAATGTCTCTCTATCCTTGTTTGAGACAAAGAAGTTACAATTCACAGAAAATATCAGTTGCCCATTCTCCACCAATCCTGTTATCATGTACAGGTCACAAACAATCTCCACCTTTCGTTTTTCTTTAAAAAAAGAGGAGGGAGGACTGAATTCTTTGTCAGCAAAACAGTCTATATTCTGAATGTTTTACTTTGAATTCCCTGTTGCTCTTGCCATAATAGCATATCCAAAGACTCATTCATTTTTTTACTTACAAAAGAAATAAAATTCCTACTGACTACCAGGTACTGTGTCAGGGCTGGGTATACAGGCTTAAACAAGAAAGTAAGGTAATTGATCTCTTAGAATTTACAATACAGTGAATGGAAAGCCCATTTCTTTTAGCAATGTCCCCATAATGAAGTCTTTTCCCAAATAGTTTTCATTTGAACCATTCATTTTGTTTTGTATGAATCCATGGAGTGGAATGGGTTGTGTATTTGAAAGTAATGTTCGTATGGGGATTTTTAGCACTTGTGGCTAATCCTTTCACAGTGAGTGGGAGAGGACAAAGTGTTGAATCCCTGCCTACTTGGGATCTAGTCTGAAAAGAAGCCTAACTTTTACATATCACCATGATCTGCTCTGCAAAGCCATTCAATATTCCTCTCCTAATGGTCATTCAAGATCCTGATGTAATTACTTCATGTCTAAGAGTTGCTTTCATTAGTTTTCTTTTTTAGCCACTATAAACAAGGGTTATCATCAGATTGTCAGGAAAGAATAGCCCTGTAAATATTTTTTTTTAAAGATTTTATTTATTTATTTGACGGAGAGAGATCACAAGTAGGCAGAGGAGCAGGCAGAGAGAAAGGGGGAAGCAGGCTCCCTGCTGAGTAGGGAGTCCGATGCGGGGCTCGATCCCAGGACCCTGAGATCATGACTTGAGCCGAAGGAAGAGGCTTAACCCACTGAGCCACCCAGGCGCCCCACCCTGTAAATATTTTAGAGGGTTTGTTTTTGACTTGGATTTTGTTCATTCTCTGAACACAACTATATGTAGAATAACTTGGAATCTATTTCTCATTCCTGTGTGTGGGTGTGGCTTAGGATTCTGTACAAATGATTTTATTGGCTTTGTGAGCTGCCAAGTTAAATAAACATTCCCCTTAATATGAATCATATCACCCCTTGAATTGGTGGTCTGGTACTCAGTGTCACAATGTTCTGCTTTAGTAAGGCTTATTTTTATCTTGATGTGCCAAACCTTAAGGACACACACTGAATTTATACTCATGGATGGGGGACCTATAGTATCTATTATGTAGTAAAATGATTACTATTGCTTTGCTTTCTTAGAA
>ML109386.1:0-25664 GCA_003697995.1 Taxidea taxus jeffersonii | reverse complement strand
AGCAGGCTCCCTGCCAAGCAAGGAGCCCGATGTGGGACTCGATCCCAGGACGCAGGACGCTGGGATCATGACCTGAGCCGAAGGCAGCTGCTTAACCAACTGAGCCACCCAGGCGTCCCCCTTGGCCAATTTTTAAATGTAGGAACAGAATAAATGAAAGATAGTCCTTAGCTCTGGGATAAAGCAAACCTCAGGAAGGAGAAATGACATTATTTATGTACTAGTTTCAGTGAGGCCCCACTAGTACAGGAGATGAAGAGGGCTATAATGATGGAATGCTAGAACCAGACAGGTGAATCAAGAAGGGCTATGTGGAGATGTCCTGAGTAGGAATTTAAAGAAGAGAAGCAGTGTGGATAAAATAGAAGGAGAGTGATTCCAGCATGGCACAAGTAAAATACTAGAATTCTAATACTAGAGACAACAAAAATATTTGTCAAATCCAAACAGCTTATGTTTAGGAAAAATAAAACAAAACAAAACCTCAAAAACAAGAAATTAAAATGGTGAGATGCAAGTTACAGCAGAATGTAGATGGAGCTAAGCGTTGCTGGGGACATTTCAATTTAATAAGAAGGTACAGGCTCTCTATCAAGAGTAACAACTCAAGGATGCTATTCAAGGAAGAACGGTTGGCCCGACAACTAAATTTATAATGAGTGATAATAATGGCTAAGCCTTCCTAAGTGCTTACTATGTATTACTGTATACCATTCTAAGGCTTTCATGTTAAGTTCCTTCATTTAATCTAGAATTGCTCAACCTTGGTGCAAGTGACATTTTACACTGACCAATTATTTGTTGCAGAGGACTGTCCTGTGATGGTCTGATGTGTAGCAGCGCCCTTGACCTCTGTCCACTAGATGCCAGTAAATACCCACATTCTGCACCTTGTACCTTCCCACATAACCACAGGTCATGAAAACCAAAAAAAAAAAAAAAAAAAGTCTCCTGAGGGAAACATCTCCCTAGCTGAGAACTACCGGTTTATTCCTAACAACAAGTTATGAGTTAAATTCATTAACTTCTTTTTCCATTAAGTGTCTTTTATAGCTGAGGCACATGGATGTTAAATAACTTGCCCAATGTCCCACCATTAACAAGCAAAAAAATAAAGCCTGTTGGTCTCTGTCCTGGGTTGCTAGTACAGGGCTCCTAAAATCCTTTTAACTTCCTAAGTGATAAGAGCATGAGGATCATCTTTTGCTCTAATATTTGTCTTTGACCTTGGTTCCTGATACAGGGCTCCTAAATCTTTTGGAATATTCTGGGTAATAGTACTGTCTTTTGTTCTGGGGGTGGTGGGCTTCTACAGGGGGCTGGTCACTAGAAAGACAGTGTCATGGTCAGAAGCTTGGGATTTTCAGCCTTGTTCCCCATTCTCCAGAGAGAAGAAAGGGGCTTCAAATGGAGTTAATGATAAATCATGCCTATGTGATGAAGCCTCCATAAAACTCCCCCAAAGTATAGAACTCTGAGAACTTCCAGGCTGGTGAACACATCCAAGTACCAGGAGGGTAACACACCCTAATTCTATTGGGACAGAGCAAAGACATTAAATAATTTGTCCGATGTCACACGGTTTATAAACAAGCAGTAATGCCTGTCTGTGAACACTAACCACTTGATTCTAGGGACTGGATTCCTAACCACTATTGTTTACTGCTTCCCCATAATCTTTCTCAGGAAGAATCTAGAAAAAGTCCTGTTAAAAAAATAAGAAATAACCCAATGTAGTAGTCCTCACTTTAACTGAAATATTACAAAAAGACCAGACTTCTTTATTTTAGGTAATGATATCACAGCTGGTGTAGTCAAGACTCCTGTCTCTTGTTTTGCAATTTATCCAGTGGCTGACTTTCTCATTTAATGCTATTTCAATGATGTGTTCTAGATAATAAAGATTTTGTTGTATCTGACCTCAAATTGACATCAGAGGAGCTAGTGTCAGTGCCTTTCGCTTCATTTCTTCCAGGTTTTGGCTATGCTGGGGCAACAAAAAGCCCAGCTTTTCCACAACTATTTTTTAAAAATGCAATCATTAAAGCATATCTTGCACCTTCCAAGTGTTCCTAGATTGTACAATATGCCTAAGTGTCCTAGCAAGAAGAGACAACCCACCTTCACACCTTCTGATCAGAGCTGTTGCACTTTCCTTTAATGAAGTGTGGAAAGTGGGGAAAAGAATGCCAGGAGGGCATTCTGCCCTTTTTCAAGCGCAGAAGTTTTGGGATCATGTAGTGAGAACTCCTCTGAGTTCATCTCATTCTAGGACACCATGGCGAGAATAAGGAAGAAGAAGTGGGAATAACTTAGAAGTGATAATAAATGGTCCAAGGCTCCCCTCCTGCTGGACAGGTAAAAAGAGAATGCTGCTAAGGAAGAAAGCCCTGGGTTAGGTAGGAGGGTACCTGACCCTGTGTGTTTGGCTTCTGTTTTCCCATTTTAATAATATTCATGGAAGGTTCTTTTTAATGATAAGAGTCCATGCATCAGTAATAATAAATGCAAGATAAGGAATGATTTCCAGGGTTCATTTATTATTTGAAAGCACTAAAAATCATACAGAAGGCACATGTGAGAGACACAAAAAAGAGATTCATAAATTAATATGGCCAAAGCACACTCACTGCCCAAAGCATGGTTTTTTGATCCCAGAAAAAGTTCTGTCTGTAAAAACTCAGACTTCAACTGAGACTCCGCTTCCTCATCTGTGAAATGGAATAACATGATCTCTCTTACAAGATTTTTTGAGACTTAGACGGAAATATTTCCAGCTGTATATGACATTATACAGGCAGTCAAGACACACATATTGGTGAAATGGATGTGTAAAGTTTTGAAGTAAATACATACTTGTGCAATGAAGCTTAGTTCCCTTTCCCTTCCTGGAGTTTTGTTGAGCACGAAAAAAGTGAGGATTATTTTTTTATTTTTATTTATTTATTTTTAATTTTTTTAAAAGATTTTATTTATTTATTTGTTAGAGAGAGAGCGAGCACAGGCAGACAAAGTGGCACGCAGAGGCAGAGGGAGAAGCAGGCTCCCTGTCAAGCAAGGAGCCCGATGTGGGACTCGATCCCAAGACGCTGGGATCATGACCTGAGCCGAAGGCAGCTGCTTAACCAACTGAGCCACCCAGGCGTCCCTATTTTTTTTATTTTTGATCCACGGTCTGAAGGGAATGTGAAGAGTAAGCAATTCCAAGGGCCAAGGCAAGCAGGCAGACAAAGCTCAGAAGGTTGAGGCACCAATAAAGGGGAATAAGAGGAAAAGTATGAGCCACAGAGAAAGATCATGGGTTTCAGTATTATTCAAAGAAAACTGGAGATCTTTTCCTGTTACCTTAGGGGCCTTTCGTTGAGTTCTAGTCAAATAGCCTTGAAGTGAAGGAAGGAAGTCAGGTAGGGTGATAGCAAGCAGTGCATTGCCAGTGGTAGGGATGGAAAGGAGTGGAGACATGGGGCTCTATTATAGAGAGACTCAATCAAAGAAATGTATCCTCAGACACAGAAGCAAAGTTGGATCATTCCAAGCCACTCTATGATGAGGTGAGAGGGCCGGCACTTTCATCTGTGCTCCCTCTAAGACTATGCAATTGGCAGAGTAGTAATGTTCCTCACAAAGACAGCCTGGGATGATGAGTATGATCGATCACAACCAGCTACCTCCCAGACTATCTCTACTTGTTTTTGTTTTCCTCTCCAGCTTTGGAGTTGGAGGATGTGTCTCAGCACCCAGTTTTAGGCATAATACTGGAAACTGACATCTGATTGGCATTTTACACAGTATGATTATGTCAACCTTTAGGCCTGCTGCATAATAATCCTTCCCTGCTACGTGTGGAGCACTCTGGGCCCCTCTAGATGATTAATGTGATATGAATAAGAAGCATTATTATTATTTATGTTTTATCATGTGTCAGCTCTGTGTCCTCTGCCACAACAGATACTTCTTTCTAATGTGCAGTAACAACCCCCAAAAGATGCACTGTCAAAATATTTAAGCAAAATTAACGACAAACTGCCCCCTTGTCTCCACAAAAATAGCATGGCAACACTATTGGGGAAAAATCAATGTTAAATAATAAAAACTTCAGCAAAGTAAAAACGAAAAAACAATTGGGATGAGCCCAGTGTTTAGAAGAAGCATGAACATGTTTTTATAAGTCCCGACTTGTAAAATGGTAATTTGCCTTCCAATTAAAGTATAATAGTGAAATGCCCAATCACTGTCACCCGGAATATTCTGAAGAATACCTCAATGAATTTTGCTTTACTTAAGAAGGTTTTTTTTTTTTTTTTTTTTTTTGTAGAGCTGTTTCCCCAGGGGTATATATTTGAGAAGCAAAGACAAAGAAACATTTTTTTTTTCTCTTTACATTACTTAAACCCAGAACCCTTCAGATGACTCATAAATTCATAAAGACCATGGAGGCTGGAAAGCACGTACTTAAATATGCAGTGGACAACAACTAACAAATGATGGGCTCCAGTTCTTTTGTGGTTAAAATTCTTCTGCAAGGTCAAAGATTTCCTCAAAGCATTGGGTTTACTCTTTAAACAATTGAGTTTCCATTTAGGCGCTGGTCACTAAAGTTCCTGGTCAGGAACTCTTTTCAGAAGACTGTATAAGTGGTATGACTGAGATTTTGAGTCAGGATGCTACAGCATTTTAATACAGGAAGATGTCGATTTAAATGTGATACATAATTTATGCTCTTGAGTTTGGCATACTTTTAGGTTGTAACTTTGATGCTGTCTCTGCAGCAGGAATGCATCAAAGGGCCTCCTTTGGGCTGAAAAAAGTTAATGTACTTCTTTAGATGTTTCCAGTCTGGGAATAAATAAAATAGAAACAATAAAATTACATTTCTTTATTAACATACTGGTCACAATGTCATTCCCATAAGTGCCTCTGGCATATAAGGCTGGACTTTTTCCAGATGATCTTTTATGGGGCTGGTTTATTTTTCTTTGCCTTGACATTAATGAGCTATGTATTCGGGAAATAGAAGATTTCAATGCCTGTCAAATTCCTTTTAAATTACTAATGCTTGCTTTTTTGCTGCCCAAAGAGCAAGCAGGGACCTCTGGTAATATGGGGCAAAACTGGGATATTCAGTGGAAGGGGTCATGAAAATAAATGTGAAAGCAGTAATGGACCCATTCCAACTATGACTTCATGACAAAATGCTATGACTTCAGCATTTTATTACTTGTTACATCTTAATCTTTTGTATTACTGTCTTATCTTTTCTTTTCTTCTGAGTTCCTACCTCTTTGTGGGAAAGAATGTAAGAGTATATGTAAAATTTTTTATTGTTGTATTTTATCCTAAAATTTAGGAACTGCTGATTTGATATGAAAAGTATGTTTTTACAGATCAAGGCTGTTAGTTATTTAGAGGAACATTTTCTTGCCTGAGCAATCCCGATTTATCATTTCCTAACACATCATGTGCTACCACAACAGACTCAAGTTAACTGTTTCATTAACATTTAATTTCTCATTTATGTGGAATAGGCTGAATGGGTTAAAGCAATATAAGAAGAGGGGTGGGCACAGAAGATAACTCTTTTTTGTTGAGCTCAGTATCCTGAGTCCCAGTGGGATAGAGAAGAAAAAAAAAAAATCAGGAAAAGAATGAGTTGGCAGAGTTGAGCATATTGGAAAAGACCTACTAGGTAAATATAGATGAAGGAATATGTACAAGGTCAGGCAGCAAGCAAACCGAACTTTGCATTTCCTAATCACTCCCTCTGCTTTGCGAATTCTTCCAAAACATTACCTCATCTGTGCTTTCATCATCCCCAGTGCATAGGGTTTGATTACTCATCCTCTCCCTATGCGCAACTGAGAGATTAACCTTTACTCAGCCTTATTTGTCCTTCTAGTTGTCTGTAGAGTCCCTCAGTTTAGCACTTACTACTTTGCTTTTCTCATTTTGGATTTAGTCTGGTCTCACTAATAAGTTTGAAAGCTGTTTGAGGACAGGTTTAAGTCCCTTCTGTGCTACTCTTGTATCCTCCCATGAATGCTTAGTTCTTAAAGATAGGTCTTGATTGAGTATAACAAGGTAGTTTCATGGCATACGGTATGTTACTGAAAGCCAACTTTATTGTTTTAAGCATATGTGTGTATGTGTGCTAAATATACTACATAATGGGAATCCCCCATTTCATTGAAAACTCAAGTAGCTGGGGCCTTGAAATACTTGTAATTCTGATTTATAAACAAAAGGAAAACACTGTCTCATGCTTAATAAACAATGAATGACTGTGTATCCTTCCTTATAAGAAGCATTTAAAGGTACATGTTTATCTTTTTCTTACGTAGCTTTATTGTTACAGTCATTCTAATTAAACTGTTTTAACATCATCATGCTAAAGTAATTTCTGCAGTTTTTTTTTAATCCTATCATTCATAACTGTATATTGTAAGTGTATTTGTGACACATTCTTGATATGAAAACACAAGTGTGTCCAAACATAATTATTTGTAAACACTACACCCACCTGGACATTTCTTTCTAGCAAGACTTACTCTCTTTTGCAGGTTAATACTCTCAGGAACTAAATGTAATTCATATATGAGTTAGTGGAGGAAATCTATATGCAATCATATTATTTACTTGACAATTCCATATAAATTTAGAACAATCAGAATGGTGTATTTCACTTTTTGGCAGTAGTTTTAACAGATTTTAAGAGATTCATGATAAACAGTCATGGATGGGAGGAGAGTATATAATTCCTGCTTAAGCATTTTTATTTTATTTTTTTAAAGATTTTATTTATTTATTTCCTTGAGAGGAAGAGGAAGATGGAGAGAGAGAGAGCAAGAAAGAGAAAAACTGAGTGCAAACTGGGGAAAGGCAGAAGGAGAGAGGATCTGAAGTAGAAGCAGACCCAGCATGAATCCTGACACGGAGCTTGATCCCATGACGGTGAGATCACAACCAGAGCCAAAACCAAGAGTCAGATGCTCAACCAACTGAGACACCCAGGCGTCCCAAGAATACCAATTTTTAAAAGAAAAATAAATACCTCTTTTTTTACCTACTTATGTTATATATGTATAATTTATTAATTTATAATATATACATATATATACACATATAATTTATTTTACACATACAAACACATATACTTAATTACAACAGAAAGGTCATTTAATAGCTACCAAAATGTCCTTCATCCTTCCACTGGAATAACTACAAATAACATTTCTCAATTTTTCCAGAAAGGAAAAAAACAAAAAACTGTGCATTCAGCCTGAATGTTTGAAAGCATTTTTCTTATTCTAAGCTAGATAAGTTAGCAATTATAAAATACACTAAATTAAAAATTTCATTTAAGGGGTGCCTGAGTGGCTCAGTGGGTTAAGCCTCTGGCTTCAGCTCGGGTCATGATCTCGGGGTCCTGGGATCAAGCCCCATATAGGGCTCTCTGCTCAGCGGGGGGCCTGCTTCCCTTCCTCTCTCTCTGCCTGCCTCTCTGCCTACTTGTGATCTCTGTCTATCAAATAAATAAATAAAATCTTTAAAAAAATTTCATTTAATTATTAGCTAGGAGGTTAAAGTGTACAACACAAAACTTAAGCTTTTTCTTAAGTATTAATAGATCCTGATTTCAGTGTTTTCCTGGCAGCTCTATCAAGCTTTTGCAAAAAGCTGAACACCAATAAGCACTTTAAGAAAGGGGAAGAAATACACTGCCATCTCCTAACCTCCTACCACCACACATAGTGCTAACTCTGAGATAGCTCCTGGAGTTTGTAGCATAGGTTGTTTTTTCTAGTTTAAAGATCAAATTGTGTAGGAGTATCTATTTTCTAAGATGTTGATGGAAGATATCTATAAAACTTTACTATGTTGTATGTTTAGAAGCTGGACAAGCTGAATATGGTTGGAATAGCATGACATAAAGGTACTTTGGTTGGAGATATGCATAGCCACAAGTCACAAAATTGAGTGTAAGCCAAGCCAGGCAGGCAGTAAGCATATTGGCAATTCTCTTAGACAGGAAAATAGTCTTTTCTTTTAATTCTCTATGGAATATATCAAGTAGTTACCAAATGCATCCAGTTTAGAAATCATAAAATAAGTAATTTTTTTAAAGAAATAAATTGCGAGAGTCTCCAGTGTTGGCCTATATTTCATTAAAGAATAATAATTAAAGGAGCTAATGATGCTAGTTAAAACTAGGAGAACTCTTCAGTGCTGTCTTCTTAGACTTGAGAATTCCTAACTGTGTTAAATAATCAAAACATTTTGAAAGACTTTTTAAAGTACAGCATGCAGGTGATCTTTAACATATATTTTGATAAGTCATCTATTCAAGAGTCTTCTACTTTCTTTATCACCTTACATAAAAGAAAATTCAGATAACACGGCTATAAAACAGATGTTAATAATAATGATAAATAATTTTTCTTTTTTATTCTAATCCTGGATACTGACTCTTAGAAAATGAAACAAAGTGGCATCTTAGTGCTAATTTAAAAAGTATATTAGTTCTTGCAGTTAATAACTTGCTACACAGAATGATACCAGATTTTCTCTTTTTTAAAAAAAGATTTATTTATGTATTTTAGAGAGAGAGAGTGCATGAGCAGGGGGAGAGGCAGAAAGAAAGGGAGAGGGAAAGAATCTCAAGCAGACTTCCCACTGAGCATGGAGCCCCATGCAGATCTCAATCTCATGAGCCTGAGACCATAACTTGAGCAGGAATCAAGAGTCAGACACTTAACTGACTGAGCCACACAGGTACCCCAAGATACTAGATTTTCTAACAGAATTAACTCCCTACCACAAGAATCTTGTCCTCCCAATGTAATATAAATAAAATATATAAATCACTTAAAGAAACAGAGAATTCCATGTAGTGCCAATTCAACATTCTTGGGGAAAAAATTAAGGAATGTGTACAAAATTTCAGAACTAGAATACAAATCTGAAATTTAATAGGAGCATTGTCAAACAATTACAGATGAGACAAAAGAATGCACAATTCCTTTCATAAAACTTTGGAACATAATCAAGACAGTACAAAATAATCTTAAATTCTTTATTAAAAAAAGGATGTGTCATATTTAGTTATGCCCTACATATTCATTCTACTATTTTTCTAAAATCTGTGATGAATAGTTGCTGAAATGTCAAGGAATAAAAACATTAGATTTTTATTTAGTGACCTGTAAATTTATTGGCTGTCAGACTCTCTTACATAATAGGTAGAAATAAAGCTTCTATGGTAACTATATTCTATCCTTGGTTAATGCTGGGTTTCGGTCTATATCTATATTCCCAATTCTTATTGAAATCAAGTAGTACTACATCATTCTATTGTCTTCCAAGGGACTGTGTGTCCTTCCTCACTGATAACCAGGAAAGAAACAAGGATACACTGTGGATAGTAATTTGTAGCAGGTGCTAAGACTTGCTTGGTATATGCGCATATGTATGTCACATTCCATAATATACTAGAACCCATAAGAAGAGCATAAATCACTGCTGAGACTTCCTCTTGTCCTTTCTTAAAAAGAAAC
The DNA here is from genome assembly GCA_003697995.1 of Taxidea taxus jeffersonii. NCBI lineage: Eukaryota > Metazoa > Chordata > Mammalia > Carnivora > Mustelidae > Taxidea > Taxidea taxus. Next base: position 16,113 of record ML109386.1, on the reverse strand, counting down.
AACATGGCATTACGTGGCCTAGTAAGTCCAGGTGTTACTTCCTTCTTTTTTTTTTTTTTTAAGATTTTATTTATTTGACAGAGATCCCAAGTAGGCAGAGAGGCAGGCAGAGAGACAGCAGGAGGCAGGCTCCCTGCTGAACAGAGAGCCCAATGTGGCACTCCATCCTAGGACCCTGGGATCAGGACCCTAGCCAAAGGCAGAGGCTTTAATCCACTGAGCAACCCAGGCGCCCAACCCCCCCCCCTTTTTTAAGATTTTATTTATTCATTTGACACAGAGAGAGAGATCACAAGTAGGCAGAGAGGCAGGTTGAGAGGGAGGGGGAAGCAGGCTTCCCGTGGAGGAGAGAGCCCAACACGGGGCTCAATCCCAGGACCCCGAGATCATGACCTGAGCCAAAGGCAGAGGCTTAACCCACTGAGCCACATAAAAGTCTTTTTACCTTCATCACTTATTTTTTTCAATACTATTTTAAAACATGTGCTGTAAGTTATAAGGAAACATTGATGAGACTGCAGTTGCCTTGGTATTAAATCCAACTCAGAATGAACCCAACAACATTAAAAAGGCTAGTGTCAATTTGTGTGCCTATGTGTGTGTGGTCATGTGTGTGTGTGTGTATGAAAATTGGCCATGTTTTCTCCTGTAAAGGTGTTCAACTGGTGACCAATGACAGGTCTGCCTAAAAATCTGGGACTGGTTTTTACTTACTTTGAATAAAATGTTAATATGAGGCTTCATGGATGTTTAACCAGCATCACTTTCATAAATGAGGGAAGCAAAGGCAGAGCTAATGGATTAACCTTTTAAAAAGCAACTCAGTAGCATAATTGTTCTACCACCATTCACTTCAAGGCTGAATTTGTTTGTATGGATGGTTTCCCTTGGATCTTATCCAAGGAATTGATATATTTAAGTACCAAAATCATCATGGGATGGTTGGGGTAGACAACATATATTGCAAACCACATAATGAGTTTCAAATACACATTTTAGTAAAGTAGTTGTCCTCTTATATGTAATTTTTAACATAAAAAACTACTTTGTAGATATCACCTGGAAACGTTCAATACTAACAGTATCTGACATTTATGCTGAATACTTTATATTGGTTATTTCATAAAATCTTCACAGCATTCCAGGAATCAGGTATTATTATTCTTATTTTACAGAAGTAGCTAGGTCTCCACATATACAGTTCTTGTTGAAATCAAGTAGAAATTCATCATTCTATTGTCTGCCAAGGAACTGTGTGTCTTCCCTTCCTCACTGATAGGGAAGAAACAAGGATTCACTGAGGGTAGTGATTTGTAGTAGGAGCTGAGGTTTGCTTGATATATGTACATATGCATGTCAGAGGGGTTTAAATAATGTGCCTTATATTCTTCCACAGATCAGATAAGGAATTGAGGCTGTGAAATCAGGTCTAATCAAGACCTTAGGTCTTGAGTACTCAGCTGTAGTATCTATCAACACAAGACACAGGGCTTTCTTTGTCTTGAGTGTTTTTCTAAAATGTCTTCTATCTAGATGTATTCTAAAGTTAAATTCAAATATATATAAAAGTTTCCCTTGGCCTACATCCCACTTTCCCTGAATACCCATTTCTTAATACCTTATACCTGTGAGAAAACTACAATCTTTGTGCTATCCTATAGGATAACACTCACAGTTTCCTTTAGAATGGGAAAGAAGAATAGGGCTTCTTATCAATTACAGCTATGGCTAAAGAATTAAACTCTGGGTACAAGGAAGCGGGTTCTAGTCCCATTTCTGCAACTAGCTTTGTCTTCATGGTAAGGCGTTTAATCCTTTATATTATTCAATTATAAAATATGGATTTGGGACTAGCTAATGAATGAGATTCATGGATTAGTTTTAAGACAGTAAGATACTCAATAATACTCAGCCTATAAGTTTTCCAACATTGTACTAGGTACTATGAAGAAATCCACAATAACTGAGAGGATACAGGTCAAGCCTTAAAGGGGTTTATAATCTGGTGATTCAGAGGCAGGGAGAGGAGATGAGCAAAAAAAAAAAATATAAAAACTGTGTTTTTAGACAAAGATGAACTTACAGACCCTACACTTAGAATGTTCCTTTTAACTGGTTCTACAATAGACATGTACTGAGTATATACCACCATAGTCTCATAACTAGTCCTGGGAGCTGATTTGTGAACAAAGTGTGGAAAGCAGTAGCAAACATGAGTAGGTAAAGAAATGAGGTTTTAAGGTAAGAAGACTGTCCATTACAGAGACATGGAAGTGGAAATGAGGAGTCAGAAGTGTTGAAATGGACTTGGAGCATATATATTTAGATAAGTGGAGAAATTAAATGTGCAATGACATGTGGAATAAAGTTGTTCTAGGCAACGGAATCCATGAGTGTCAGGAAAATGGCTAATGATCATGAGGTTAAGATGGGAAGAGTGAATGAGGAGCAGAGTGTGTGAAAATAGGAAAATCTGACAAGGTCAAGTAGGAGGGAAATTTGAACATACTTAGAAATCTACATTTTTAAACATTTTGCTGAAAATAATATTAGCTTCTTAAGCATCTCTAAGTGTCACAGATATGACATGCCTCACCTGCTTTTTAAATTTTTTTTTATTTTTTAAAGATTTTATTTATGTATTTGACAGAGAGAGATCACAAGTAGGCAGAGAGGCAGGCAGAGAGAGAGGAAGGGAAGCAGGCTCCCTGCTGTGCAGAGAGCCCGATGCCAGGGCTCAATCCCAGGACCCTGGGATCATGAACTGAGCCGAAGGCAGAGGCTTTAACCCACTGAGCCACCCGGGTGCCACTCATCTGCTTTATTACACTCAACCTTTCAGGTAACAGTTTTCTCATTCTATGGATACTTAATACAGGTTAAACACCTTGGTAAAGGTCACCAGCTAGTAAATGGGCGAGCCAGGAAGAAAACATAGGTTTGCTCTGTGGTTAACATCATGTTGACTCAATCCCTAACTAATATTGCAAATATGCAAAGAGGACTTTTTTTTTTTTAAAGATTTTATTTATTTATTTGTTAGAGAGAGAGAGAGAGCGAGCACAGGCAGACAGAGTGGTAGGCAGAGGCAGAGGGAGAAGCAGGCTCCCCGCCGAGCAAGGAGCCTGATGTGGGACTCGATCCCAGGACGCTGGGATCATGACCCGAGCCGAAGGCAGCTGCTTAACCAACTGAGCCACCCAGGCGTCCCTGCAAAGAGGACTTTAATCCTTATGACTCAACTTCAGGTTAGCCTCAGCTGTGGACATTCTATTAATGACCGCTTATAAAGTTCTACTAGATTGTTCTCACTGGTTCAGTGGAAGGTATCAATCTCTTTATTTTCAGTAGTCAGGCATATGACTTGCAGGTATGGCATACTGAATGGATGGCATAAAATACTTCCTTAGAAAATATATCAGTGAAGCAACAGGAAATACTGTCTATCATTTATTAATACAGTAAACTCATTGTTCTACCATTCCAAGTCTACCATCTGCCTATAAGAATAGAAAAAGTCCTTCCAACTTGACCTACAATATCTATTCCATTTTGAGGCACATGCCATCTGAAACACCATAATTTCAGTGTTTAAAACAGATTTTTTCCTTAGCAAATTTGGTTCTAAAATGTCCTCTAGTTTTAATGTCAGGAGGTTTACTACAATGGTCTGGAGAGCCTAGCTCCTCATGAAAATGTGTTCTACTTTTCAACAGCAAGTAAATATCTCTTCCCTGAGTATTGTTCAAAATGGCTATTCCCTTCACATGGTTATGTTTTATTATTCATGTCATCAGATTGGGCAATGTGAGACTTATTTAGAAGGGACATTTCATCAATTACAAAACATAAAAGCATGTTCCTGCTTCTCAAAGGGTTTAGTGACACCTTAAATAAGTTCTGAACTATTGAGGGAATTACAAAGAACACATTTCTCCTGAAACCCATTAAAATTGCATACTCTGAATAAAAAATTGGATTGCTGAAGTTTAACAAGGGACACACTCCTTCTCCTTATGACACATTAAATGTGTTATTATTTTAACCTAGGGAAGTGGATTCTTTCACTTCTTTTTAAGATTATTGCCCTGGGAAAATATTGCCCAGATGATGGAGTATGAATAGCAAGACAGCTTGAGAAGAACTCAGAAAGTAGGTGATTTCATGACATTGATGTGTTACCCCCTTGCCTTGACATTCCCTGCCTTACTTAAATCTATTTTCTACACAACATCTAAAGGAGCACAGTTGTGTGTATTCTATTTTCTGATTCCTAAATAAGGAAATTTCTATCTTAATAGCCTTATTCCAGCTATCCTTATTACCTCCCAACATATCTACCTATGTGCCCACCTATCAGAATCCTGTCCTACATTAAGACCTAACATGACACCCACTCCTCTACCAAGCTTGCTGTGATTGTTCTAGTGGTGAATAAATTCTCCTTCTTACTATGTAGCATTGCTTTTCTATGGGCTGAGACTCTGTTTTCAAGATCTTGGTGTTTATGTCCTTATGCTTTGCACATTGTCTTAGAAATAGTAAGTACTGAAACCACAGAATGAATGCAAAAAGGAAGGATATTATGGACAAGAAAAACCTGTTGGCAAATACAGAAGCTCCTTTGCCTCTCTGTCTCTCAGTTCTCTTATATCTGCCCTTGCCCATGAGCATATAAAATGTTCACTAATTAGTCAAATGGAGTTCCTTCAGAGGAAGCTGTTAAAATGATGCTCTTTAAAATTCTTGTAAGATACCCATTGAACGTTTATAGTCCTATAAATATGGAGGGTGCTGTGCATACTTCTTTAAAGACAGGTTATTATCTGGTCTTCACAGATTCCTAACATGGGAACATCAGGTATTTTAAAACAAAAGACCCAGATTCTAACATAATAATGTATTTTTTCATTCTCAAGATTCCGAATGTAATCTGACTGCCCTTTAATAACTTCATGATTAGACATACCTAATCTTATTCCATATAGAAAGAAAATGTAGAGCTAAATGTCCTACTAAATGTTACATAGGTTGTCAGTAGCCAAGTTAAAACAAGAGAGTCTCACTCCATGGACATGCTTCAACCATCTTAATGGGCAGCCCCACAGAGTGCCACCTGGACCTTATTACCCACACACTGCCAAGGCCATGGTAGTATCTGATGGCTCATGAGCATGCAGTAAATAAGTCATCAAATAAAAAGTAAACGAGTCATCAAAATAAGTAAATGAGTCATCAAATAAACGGATATGATGCCAGGCCACTAGGGAGCCACCAGCAATTTCTGACCCTTACTCCTCCTTTCCTCACTCTACAAAGTATGGAAAAAAAAGGCCTAGTATATCCTAGATACTTCATTGCCCCCCACTTCTGACAGTGCAGCAATGAGGCAAAGTGGACTTAATGAAATAGTTTTGGAATCTTCATAGTGATTAGTTAAACAATAAACACAAAACCCTCATGACCAAGGCAGGATGCTAACAAACATAATTAAGATATAGAACCAATCTTCATGGAGTCTGCAGTGCTATTAGTGAGTTAGTTACTATGGAAAGAATTGTGCTTCCCCCAAATTCATATGTTGAAGCCTGTGGTAATTATTTAGTCTTTGTTCCTGCCTCCTGACTTGTGTAATTTCCTTTTTTCCCTAAGAGTATCTTTTGCTTTAGTCTTTCATCTTTGACTCTTCATTCCTGACAGAGTTCCTAAATCCCTTGGAATTTCCTGGATGATAGAAGTGTCCTTTGTTCTAGTGAAGCAGCTCTCTGGTAGGCTCCTGGGTAGCTTCAGGATGTGGGCTGATCACCACCACATAGACCATAATTAGCTGTTGGGAATTTTCAGCTCCCCGCTTCATCCTCCGGGAAGGAGAGAATGGTTGAGATTAAGTAAATAATCAATCATGCCTACATAATGAAAGTGACATAAAAATCTCTGAACTGAGGGGTTTGGAGAGGTTCTGGATTGATGAACACATCCATGTACAGGGAAGGTGGCACACCCCAACTCTACTAGGACGGAAGATCTTGTACTCAGGATCTCTTCTTCTGGATTTTCATCTGTATCCTTCCTCATATCCTTTATCATACAATAAATTGGTAAATATGTTTCTCTGAGTTCTATAAGCCATTCTAACAAATTAATGAACTCAAGGAGGAAGCTGTGGGAATCCCAGTTGACAGCCAATCAGTCAGAAGTATAGATGACCATCTGAGACTTGCAATTAGTGTCTGAAGCTAGGACATTCCTGTGGGACTGAGCCTTTAACTTGTGGGATCTGATGAGTAACTCCAGGTAGATAGCGTCAGAACTAAGCTGAATTGTAGAACACCCAAGTGGTGTAGGAGAATTGGTGAGTGTGGGAAAACAAACATACACACAAAAAACACAAGAAAAACATTCATCTGATGGACAGAGTATTGTGAGTAGAGCAGTGGGCTAAGGAGAAAAATTAAGTTTTTCTTTCAGAGCCCTAATCCCCAAAGTGAATGTATTTAGATATTGAGTCTTCAGAAAGTAATTAAGATCAAATGAGGTCAGAGGCCCCTGGGTAGCTCAGTCAGTTAAACATCTGCCTTCAGCTCCAGTCATGGTCCCAGGGTCCTGGGATCCAGCCTCACATTGGCTCCCTGCCTAACAGGAAGCCTGTTTCTCCTTTCCCCAATCCTCCTGCCGGTGTTCCCTCTCTCACAGTGTCTCTCTCTGTCAAATAAATAAATAAAATCTTTAGAAAAAAAAAAAATCAAATGAGGTCATAAGAATGGGATCTTAATCCAATAGGACTACTGGCCTTTTTTTTTTTTTTTTTAAGGCTTTTGGCCTTTTTTAAAAAAAGTTTTTATTTATTCACTTTGACAGACAGAGAGCGAGACCACAAGTAGGCAGAGAGGCAGGCAGAGAGAGAGGGGGGGAAGCAGGCTCCCTACCAAGGAGAGAGCCCGATGCGGAACTCGAGCTCAGGACCAGGAGATCATGACCTGAGCTAAAGGCGAGGCTCAACCCACTGAGCCACCAAGGCGCCCCAAAGCTTATGGCCTTTTAAGAAGAGGAACAGAGTGATTTCTTTCTCTCTATAAGCACACACCGGGCGGGGGTGGAGGGGTGGGGAGGCAATATGAGCACACAATCAAGCAAAGAGGCTTCAAATGAAAGTTACTTTGCCCTCACCTTGATCTTGAACTCCCCAGACTCCAAAACTGTGAGAAGTAAATTCCTGTGGCTTAAGTCACCCTGTCTATGGTGTTTGGTTATGGCAGCCTTAGTCAGCTAAGACAGCTGTAGAGTACACTGGGCTCTCCGTTTAGTTTGCAGAGGTTCAAATATAGTTACCACCATATATTAGCTGTGTGACTTTGGATTTCTTAGGCTTTGCCTTAAGAGTCACAGGTCTTCTTCTGAATGGAGCTTAATGAATGCCTTCCTTAACATACTACCTTGGATTTTGAAAGAGAAAACATATATAAGGTACTTTGCACCATGCCACAAATTCTCCAGAGACACACATGCAGTTTTGTATTTAACAATTCTGGGTAACTGTGTCATGTGAGACAGTAGAAACAAGAAAGTAGAAACAAGAAAGGCTATATGATTTTGGTGGAGAAAGTGGACCCTTTGGTTGGAAGAGTTAGAGTGTCGGAGACACTCCTAACATTCCCTTTAGCTGGAGAAGGTTTCTTACTGACTTTATATAGGTTTCTTTACATAGGTTTCTTACTGACTATAGGCCCCAACTTCCCTTTGCATAGAGCATTTACTTTAGAGAAACTTTAATTATGAATTCTTTCTCTGTTCCTTTTGAAATGCATATAAATCTCCTTAAAAGCCTCTTGCCAATTTTATCACCTAGGGAATGCCTTTCTCAAGGACGTGGGAGCCATCCCATTGAAATGTAATTATCAGAAGGGATAGCTTCCTTATCTCCTGGTCTTTGTGAGAGGACAAGGGCCCTCTTAGGTGATGCGCCCATTTTGGGGCACTCCTATTCCAAGTTATGAAACCATCCCATCATAAAGAATCATAAAGAACCAAGAAGGTTTACTTTCCTTTTGAGTAAGGACAATTAGCAGGTACAAATAGCCTATGATTCCCCACCTCAGATCTTAAAAACTCTGCAGCTCTTTGTTTCAATGGAGTTGAGTTTAATTTTCCATATGCAATAATCTCAAATAAAGTCTTCCTATCTATTAATCCCTGGCACATTCTTTTTTTGACAGGAAACATTCACAGATAAGATACAACTTGAGATATGCCATAAAGTATAGCTGAGATGTTGGTTTGGCTGGGTAATAGCTTAGAATGAAAAATTGCATATATTATATTAGTTAGTAGTAACTAGTTAATGGCACGTCTCAATGCTTTACTAAGGTTTATTACTGATAATTTTTTAAGATTTTATTTATTTATTTGAGAGTGAGAGAGATCACAAGAGGGAAGAAGGTCAGAAAGGAGAAGCAGACTCCCCATGGCACTGGGAGCCCGATGCGGAACTCAATTCCGGGACTCCAGGATCATGACCTGAGCCAAAGGCAGTTGCTTAACCCACTGAGACACCCAGGCACCCTCACTAAGAATTATTAAGCATTTCTGGGGTGCCTGGATGGCTCAGTGGGTTAAAGCCTCTGCCTTCAGCTAGGGTCATGATCCCAGGGTCCTAGAATCGAGCCCTGTATCAGGCTCTCTGCTCAGCGGGGAGCCGGCTTCCTCATCTCTCTCTGCCTGCTTCTCTGCCTACTTGTGATCTCTGTCTGTCAAATAAATAAATAAAATCTTTAAAAAAAAAAAAGAATTATTAAGTATTCCAAAGGTTACGTAGAGAGCACCAACTAAGTGTCTTTTGAGGTTTTAAATTTCAAAACCCTGCACTAATATAGAAACTCTATGGCACTGAAGTATTCTATATGTTTCCAAGAAATTGACTACACAGTTAATTCTTTGCACATGGGGTGGTGGTGGTGTGTGTGGTGGGGGGAGACATAAATTAAAGGAAAAGAGAGGAGTTCCTGGTTTATAATTTTAAAATGTTACCTACAATGGAACTGTTTTCTAAAGAACTCTTTGGGATATAACATATGGACCAATGTGTAAAACCTACCTTTTCTTCTAAGCAAATGTAAAGTTGCATAACTCTAACATCCAAATGGTTTTTAGGAAGATATTAACTCTCCTTTCTGAGACTAAAGCACTAAGTTTTGCGAATCTATATAAAGAAACCAACATGCTTGGGTAGAATCTTATGCTCAAACTCAGGTTATGTTCTTACACTATTAATCTTGATGTATTTGGGAAAAATTGAACATATTTTTAGTCAAGCAGAATGGGTTACAAATGGAATCCAAAGAGATATCTAAAATAACTACTTAAATTAACCTGCTTGTTACTAGTGGAATGTTTTTCTTTCTTTCTTTTTTAATAACCCATACACATTTTAATTATAATTCAGAATTTATCAGTACAAATTAATAGAACTTAATTTCCTCAGCCAGATTTTGAGTTACTTTTCACAGTATAAAGTACAGTCACTTATGCACCCAGAAAATATAGCATTTAGAAATTTTTTAACTCAATGAGGACAAAAAGAGTGAACAAGTATCATTTTTCCAATTCTTGTGTTGTCAGAGGCTAATCGCTTGCTTCTCCATATACCTAATTGTGTACTTAGAAAATATCAATGCACAAAGGAAAAGCAATGCAATTTGTCTCATCCAAATGCATCATATAAAATGACCAAGTGCTATTAAGTGCTAGAAATGTGTCTCAAAAGACTCTCCATGTCTGCATCATTTTGGGGTTGTTTGGAAGTTCAACCCTTTTAGCGAGAAGTATTGAAAGATAAATCTAGTTCTCAGCCCTTAATCCACCACTTACAGATGAGGCATTCTTATTTGAGAACATGTCTCCTGGTTTTGCTAGTTCCTAAAAAATGTCTCTGGCCTTCCTTAACAACATACTAACTCTAATAAAATGAAAGACATGATAGCCCCCTACTCAGTTCTAGAAAAAGTGAATATATCATCCTTTGTAACAGATAGAATTTGTTAAAAAGAATTCAATATGGGGCCTAAAAAAAGATAATATCTACCATTCAATTTGGAATTCCTTTTGAGGAATAATAAAAATGATAGATATGCTATTTCACTGTGACTAGTCAGCCATTATTATTAGGAAGAGTATGATTTCTAAATATGCTGAACGTCAGATGATATGTGCCACAGAAGAAAGGCAACTTTGTTTACTTGTAATGAATAATCTCTTGTCCATTCCCTGCAACAATTAAGATTTTCTTTGGCTCTCCAGGAGGATGGGAAATTTGACCTGGAACATTCTCTATTATGATACTCCTAGAATTAATTAGGTGGCAGTACTTAAGATTGATTGGAGATATGAAAACCACGTTCAAATTAAAGAAATAGTGTGATGGTAGGAAGAATGTAAAAGAAATTCAATTTTAGAGATTTTATAAGGGAAGTAAGGTTAGGTCATTGAGGTTGAATTTGCAGACTTTAGTGACATACATTGAGCTTTCCATTTGGGAGCTCAAGTTGACTTCAAGTTCTGAGTGTGCTATGGACTGAACTGTGTCCACCCAAAATTCATATGTTAAAACTCTAACTGACTCTTTGTGGACTCTTTGGAGATAGGGTCCTTAGGAGATAATTACAGTTTAATATCATAAGGGTAGGGCCCTAATCTAATAGGATTGGTGTTTTTATAAGAAGAAGACAGAGAGATCTCTCTCCCTTCACATACATGCATCTAAGGCCACATGAAGACAGTAAGGCAGCTGCCAACAAGCTGGGAAGAGACCTCTCACCAGAAACCAAATCAGCCACCACCTTAATCTCGGACTTCTCAAACACCAGAACCATAAGAAAATAAATGTCTGTTTTTTAAGCCATTCAGTCTATGGTATTTTGTTATAGCAGCTAGAGCAGACTAACACAGAGTAGAAATCACATTTCTTTTTTTTTTACTGACATCTTATCACTATCACTTTTACAGAAAGGCTAAGTTCTTTCCAAATTGACATATTTTTGCCTTCATGAAAAGGCGTTTGTTACTGCAGTAGTACTTAACTTCAGTAGACATAATTTAAAGTGACTTCATTCAGTGGGTGATGGGTATTAAGGAGGACAGTTGTATGATGAGCACTGGGAGTTGTATGCAAGTGATGAATCACTAAATTCTACTCCTGAAACCAATATTACACTATATGTTAGTTAGCTGGAATTTAAATTAAAACTTGAAATGAAAAACAAATAAAAAAATGAAGTGATTTCAGACTTTTCTACCTGGGTCCCAAGGATCAACTTCAGAAGATCTTTAAAACTCTCAAATTGTGTGTAAACTGTTCTGTGTACATATAGTTTCTTGGGGAGATAGTTTGTGTTTTTCTGCATACTAACAAAGGACTGTAGCCCAAAAATTGAATTCAGAGTGGCATAGACTCTGTGTGGAGCTACTCAGAAGGTTCTCTGGAGTCATGTTTGAGGCATTCACAATCAGAAATAAGTGATTCAGTGAAAATGTTATCTAAATTGAAAGTTTTTTTTAATTTTATTTATTTTTTTTCAGTGTTCCAAAATTCATTGTTTATGCACCTCACCCAGTGTTTTGTGAGTATTAAGGAGGGCAAATAAATTGAATGTTTTAAATGAACATTTGATGGTAACAAAGCCTGATGGAAAGGCCTTTCTGTGGTTGTTTTTTTCATGAAGTTACTACCTAACTTTCCTTTTCTAATATTCTTCTCAATAATATTTACCATTATCTAATAGGGGATAAAGTTTGCTTGTGCATTTTCTTCATATTTTTCTTTACTCACAGATATTTAAGCACCATGAGGACAAGAGTTTTTAATTCAACGTGTCCACTGCCATATCCATACTGCCTAGCAGGTGTTTTACAAATATTTCACAAGTGTGTTTTGCAAGTACTGACTTAGTACATGAATTAAGGGATGTCAATATTTGAATGTGGTTGTGTTGAATGGGGTTATGTGTATTCAATGTGGTTATGTATATTAATTATATCCAACACATTCCCTTTTCTTCCTAAAAATGTATTTTCTCTGTTGATTTAACTGGATATTGCTATTCTAAAGTCCACCTGGATAATTTTTATGTAGTCTAATAAATGAGTAGATTTTAGCAGAGGTGATGGGCTGCATTAGACTGTAAATCAAAACTAGAATTCATTATTTTAAATTAAAAAAAAAGTTTGGTTCAATTTATCTTAAATAGAGTTGAAATCATGTACCTTTCTTATATTTCATTCTTCCATTTCATCACATGAAAATGAGGATATGTGATGCTAAATGAGAACATTTTATTGACTTCACATCTCAGGAAGAAATAAAAGCCAACTGAACTTGGTTATTTGTAATAAGAGATGCTACACATGGGGAAGTTAAATCAAAAGTTTGGATGATATCCAAAACATATCTCTTCAGTTCGGTGAAATTTTCCTTGGTATCTGCATTTGAATATCAGTGCTTCTGCTGTTCTAGAAGTTCAAACCACTTGAATCAAGATATCACATTGTCTTAGGTAGTTTGGGGTACTGTAACAAAGTCCTATATATTGGGCGGCTTATAAACAACAAAATATTATTTCTCACAGTTCTGGAGGCTAGAAGTCCAAGATTAGAGTGCCAGCATGGTTGAGTTCTGGTGAGAAGCCTCTTCCAGGATTCAGACTGCTGACTTCTTTGAGTATCCTCACATGGTGGATAAGAGAAAGAGGAAACAAGCTCTCGTGACTTTCCTAAGATCCCATTCATGGGTGGGGGGGCTCTACCTTAGTGACCTCATCTAATCCAAGTTACCTCTCAAGGACCCCACTCCCTAACACCATCACATTGTGGTAGGGTTTCAACATATGCATTTTGGGTAAATGTAAACATTCAGTTCACAACATATATTTTATAATTCTAACTACATGGATTTCTGCTTACCATATAAAATAGATTTCACTGTCTCTACCCACTTTATGGAAGAGTACCATTCCTTTTTGTTTCTTAAGGTGTTTTTAGATTGAGAAAAAAAAATCCGGGGCACGCCTGGGTGGCTCAGTGGGTTAAGGCCTCTGCCTTTGGCTCAGGTCATGATCCCAGGGTTCTGGGATCGAGCCCCGCATCGGGCTCTCCGCTCATGGGATCGAGCCCGGCATTGGGCTCTCCGCTCAGTGGGGAGCCTGCTTCCTCCTCTCTCTGCCTGTCTCTCTGCCTACTTGTGAACTTCATCTGTCAAATAAATAAAATCTTTAAAAAAAAAATCCAACTGTTAACATCTGGAAGATGTTTAAGCAGATTTTATAGGAATGTTAAAGTGAATTAAAAGCAAAATTCTGGAGATAGATTATAATCCAAATAATATTCTTATTCTCAGAGAGGAACACAATGGCCTTGCTTTAAGTTTGACATCTTTTTTGCCTATGGTTTGAATGAGAAAACTTGGTTAAAAAAAAAAAAAGGAAAATTATGACAGCTGCAAAGCATACAGCAAGAGAAACATAACCTAAAACAAAAAATAGAAGAAAACGTGAAGGTACATGGGTTAATGTGCAAAGGAGACAGAGGAATAGAGTGACTGTGATAAGCTTATTTAATCAAGAACATAAAAAGAGGAGGGGAGGCAAAATGGCAAAGAAGTAGCAGACTGAGGTGACATCAGGTGGCAGGAGTTCATCTAGATAGTTATCAAACCATTCTGAACACCTACAAACCCAACAGGAGATCGAAGAAAAGAAGAGTAGCAATTCTAGGAACAGAAAATCGACCACTTTCTGAAAGGCAGGATGTGCGGAGAAGTGAATCCGAAGCAACGGGAAGATAGACCACAGGGGGAGGGGCTGGCTCCTGGCAAGGGGTGGAAAAGCGGAGCACAAAATCTGATCTTTTAGAAGTCGGCTCCACTGAGGGACAATGCTCCAGAGGCTAAGCGGGGGCGAGGGGTGGAGTGGAGCCTTTGCAGGGACAGTGTGACCCTGCGGGTCACAGAAAGACTGGGGGTGTCTGAGTGTGGCAGATCTCCCAGGTATCAGAATGGGGAAGCCGGCTGGAGAGATGAAGCTGAGGAGTGAGCTCTCAGCTCGGGGTTACCTTAAACTGTGGTCCAAGGCACAGCTGGGCAACTGCTCTTTGAGCAGGGACCCCACACGTGGCAGATCCGGGAGACTCATCTTTCTCCTCTGAGCAGCACAGCAGGAGTCTGTTGGGTTTAGAGACTCCAAACAGGGCTGTGCACCAGAGACAGAAACGCTAGATCATAGGCCGGGTGAACTCACAGTGCAGCCAGAGAACAGAGAGATGGAAGTGACGGAGCACCTTTCTCCAACGGTGCACTGAGGAGTGGGGCCTGAGCTCTCAGCTACTCTGGGCCAGACACTGGGAGGCTGCCATTTTCATTCCCGTCCTCCAAAGCTCTACAGAAAGCATTCAGGGGACAAAAGCTCCCTAGAGCGAACCCAAGCAGATTACTTAGCCCGGCCCCTGGCAAGGGCGGTGCAATTCTGCCTTAGGTGAAGACATTTGAGAATCACTACCACAGGCCCTTCCCCAGGAGATCAGCAAGAACAAGCAGCCACAACCAAGCTCACTGATTGAGGAGAACAGTGGAATTCCAAGGAGAAGAAGGCAAAGCATGGAAATCATGGCTTTCTCCCCATGATCCTTTAGTCTTGCAAAGTTAAATATTTTTTTAATTTTATTTTTTTCTTACTCTATTTTTTAACTTTTCCTCTTTCCTTTTTTAATGTTTTTAACTAGTTTATCTTAACAACACTTTTCTGAAAAAAAAACTCTTTTTAAACCTTCATTATTATGGTCATATTTTATCCTTCACTGTATTTAACTTTATTTTTTGCATACATATAGGTTTCTTTTTTTCGAAAAAAGAAACACATTTAATGTAATCCCTATTAAAATATCATCAATTTTTTTCAAAGAGATGGAACAAATAATCCTAAAATTTATATGGAACCAGAAAAGACCTCGAATAGCCAGAGGAATGTTGAAAAAGAAAGCCAAAGTTGGTGGCATCACAATTCCAGAATTCAAGCTCTATTACAAAGCTGTCATCATCAAGTCAGTATGGTACTGGCACAAAAACAGACACACAGATCAATGGAACAGAATAGAGAGCCCAGAAATAGACCCTCAACTCTATGGTCAACTAATCTTTGACAAAGCAGAAACAAATGTCGAATGGAAAAAAGATAGTCTCTTCAACAAATGGTGTTGGGAAAACTGGAAAGCCCCATGCAGAAGAATGAAACTGGACCATTTCCTTATATCACACAAAAAATAGACTCAAAATGGATGAAAGACCTCAATGTGAGACAGGAATCCATCAAAATCCTTGAGGAGACGACCAGAGGCAGCAAACTCTTTGACCTCAGTCATAGCAACTTCTTCCTAGAAATATCGCCAAAGGCAAGGGAAGCAAGGGCAAAAATGAACTGTTGGGACTTCATCAAGATCAAACCTTTTGCATAGCAAAGGAAACAGTCAATGAAACCAAAAGACAACTGACAGAATGGGAGAAGACATTCGCAAATGACATATCAGATAGAGGGCTAGCATCCAATATCTATAAAGAACTAATCAAACTCAATACCCAAGGAATAAATAATCCAATTGACATTGGAATGGACAGAAGACATGAACAGACATTTCTGCAAAGAGGACATCCAGATGGCCAACAGACACATGAAAAAGTGCTCCACATCACTGGGCATCAGGGAAATACAAATCAAAACCACAACGGCTAAAATTAACAAGTCAGGAAATGACAAATGTTGGAGTGGATGTGGAGAAAGGGGAACCCTCCTACACTCTTGGTGGGAATGCAAGCTGGTGCAGCCACTCTGGAAAACAGTATGGAGGTTCCTCAAAAAGTTGAAAATAGAGCTACCCTATGACCCAGAAATTGTACTACTGGGTATTTACCCTAAAGATACAAATGTAGTGATCCGAAGGGGCACATGCACCCAAATATTTATAGTAGCAATGTCCACAATAGCCAAACTATGGAAAGAACCTAGATGTCCATCAACAGATGAATGGATAAAGAAAATGTGGTGTGTATATATATATATATATATATATATATATATA
>ML109385.1:14607-32852 GCA_003697995.1 Taxidea taxus jeffersonii | reverse complement strand
AAAAAAAAACACCTTTCTGGGACGCCTGGGTGGCTCAGTTGGTTAAGCGGCTGCCTTCGGCTCAGGTCATGATCCCAGCGTCCTGGGTTCGAGTCCCACATCGGGCTCCTTGCTCAGCAGTGAGCCTGCTTCTCCCTCTGCCTCTGCCTGCCACTCTGTCTGCCTGTGCTCGCTCCTGTGCTCTCTATCTGACAAATAAATAACTAAAATCTTTAAAAACAAAAAACAAAAAAAACACCTTTCTAAGCCTATAATCTGTATCTCCATTAACCTTTACCCAAGGAAGGAGGGGACAGGCTTATTTCTGGTTCACACTTACCAGAAACAGAACTCTGTATTCCTTTGGGGGTCCCATCTTTAGGAAGGAGAATCTTTTGTTAAAACTTCCCTGTTGAGGAGGTTCTGAGGTGTTCCCTTTTTCCAGGAGACACCGACAAAAGCTCAGGTTCACCTAGTTAGGCAAATGTCCTCAGCAAAAACCTGCCTTAATGTTTTGCTTTGTTTACTTTGTTTTGCCAACATTCCTTAGTCTTTCATCAAAGCATTTAAGATGTTTTTCAATATTATTCTTTTGTTGTTTATTGGGAGGTCTCCCAGGTACTTGGCCTGTCCTCTTATTGAAAAGGGAAAGTACAAGCATGGAATTTTTTTGCACAAACTTAATATAACTTCTCTTTTTTATGAATACAACCACTGTGTTGTTTTGTGTTGTTCAGAACTTGGCTAAGAGTCTTTCACCATTTTGGGAAATCACATCACAAACGACAATGCAGGGTCATTTGGTATGGGCATCAACAGCAGACTCTGGAGACAGTTCTTCTATTTTTTTTTTAAGATTTTATTTATTTATTTGACAGAGATCGCAAGTAGGCAGAGAGGCAGGCAGAGAGAGAGGGGAAAGCAGGTTCCCCGCTGAGCAGAGAGCCCGATGCGGGGCTCGGTCCCAGGACCCTAAGATCACAACCGGAGCTGAAGGCAGAGACTTAACCCACTGAGTCACCCAGGTGCCCCGACAATTCTTCTATTTTACAAGGTATATGACTTTGGGAAGGATGGTTAACCATGCTGTGTCTCCGTTTCTTCATTTGTAAAATTGGGGGAATACTTCTTACCTCAGAAAGTTATTATGAAGATTAAATGAGTTATGACATGTGAAGTTATACCAATGTTACACAGTAACATGATGTTGATTAAATGTCAGATGTTATGATGACTTCTTTGACCTAATTTCTCATAATTTTCCCTATCTCATAAATTCTAGCTCGAGCTCTAGCACATCAAAATGCTTTCAGTTTTTGGAATGTGCCATGATTCTTCTTGTTTTGCACATACCTTCCCTCTGCTCTGGAATGCTTTTCTCTGTCTTCTGCCCCTGCCCAATTCTTATTCTTCCATCAGGCCTCACTTAGATGTCACTTTTCTTCATGAAGCCCACACCTAGTACCTCAGGTGAGATGTCCCTGAGGGGCATTCTGGAAATTTGGGGAAATTTTGGTTGCCTTTATCATAGAGTGATGTTATAGAGAAGGGTAGGGGGAGCTGACACTAGCTACAGTGGGCAGGGAATGCCTCTGAGGAGGGGACATCTGAATGAAGTCTTGAAAAATGAGAAAGGGGCAGAGGAGAGCCAGTACAAAGGCCTTGAGGAGCCACTTGCTACATTGCAGTAATAGAAAGCAGGTCCACACAGTATATGGTGAGCAAGGAGGAGACAGGATGAACATGAAGTTGAAGAACTGGGAGTTTGGGTCTACCATCTCCCTGACCCAATCAGCCCACCTTTAGATACGCAGGACTGCATACCTGAAAATCTTTACCTTGGCACCCACTGATCCCTATGCCTGGAATGTGTTGCCTGCCTTCTCTGACCGGTAATAAAATTGTACTCATCCTTCAAGGCCCAGTTCAAAACCACTTACGAAACCTTCTCCCATTCTTCAGCAGGAGTTAGTCATTCCCTGTTTGACCTCTCACAGCACATATGTCCCCATGGCACTAATTACATGCTGACTTGTATCTCAGCTAGCTGTTTACATGCCAGTCTGCCCACCACACAAAGAGTGCCCTGAGAGGAGAGGCTCTTAGTCACTTCTGTAACCATCTGATGGTGCCTAGCCCACAGCAGGTTCTCAATGAACGCTGTGACACTGACTAGTGGGTGCGGCCCAGCACTACTCATGGCAGAACAGAAGGAAAACGAAAAAAAAAAATTATCATTTATCACGTCTTCCCATTTGTTACTTGATTTGAGCCCTCCAACAACTCTATGAAACAGCTGAGACAGGCACTATGCCCCATTTTACAGATAGGGTAGGTGAAGCCCAAGGGCATACAGCTAGTGAGTAGTGAGAACTAAATCCCAATCCTGTCCCTTACTTTGTATTCGACTCAAGGAAGGATGACAGAGAGACGCAAAGAGCATTTTGAGGATATAAGGCAATAGGGTTAGCTATAGTGGAAAAGAGCTTTCGTGAGTGGACTAGGGAGAGATCCTTATTCAGCTGGGAAGGAGTTAACAGCAGGCCCACCAGGGAGGGCACAGTATTCCTCCCTGGAACCCAAGCAGCTGGAGGTGTCAGCGGCACCATCCCCCAGCCGTGGAAGCTAGGGAACCCCCTCAATCTCCCCCAACCCCCAAACAACCCCCGGGCCCGCGGAAGAGAAGGGTGTTAGGGTCAGGTGGCTAAGAAGACGTTAAGGATGACATGTTAGCAAGGGCCTGCTTCTCTGTTGCTATGACAACAGGAGCTTGACGACTGGGCCTTGCAAGGTTGACTGAGGCGGGTCCTTCGTTGACTCTAAATTAGGGAAGGACTTTTGCGGGGCGCGCGGTAAAATAAAGACGGGAAAGGTATATTCAAGACTCTAGCTCATTCTCGCAACACGTTAGCCACACCTGCGCAATTTTAAAAGACTCGATGCGTAGGCCATACCCCAGACCAATTAAATCAGAATTTCTAGGCTTCAACATCTGCTTAAGTCTTCGCCGATGACTCCAATTGCAGCCAAAGTTACAAACCCCGCTTTTAGGACGCAGGCGAAATCCTAGCGACCTTCCCAAGATGGCGGCTACCTTACGGCTTCCGCCTTTACGAGCGTCGGCAGGGGGCGGGCTTTCCAGGAGCGCATGCGTGTAGTTCTCTTCGCTCCCCGCTCCCTCCTCCTCGTTCCCCCGCCTCCATTTTGTTCGCGGACGCTGGGGACGGTGGGAGCAGATCCATTTCCGGGTTGGCAAAAGGGGCGGCGGCGGCGAGAGAGGGAGATTGCCCGGGAGCGAGCAGGACGGGACGAAGCCGGAGCGGAGGTGGGGGAGGATTCGCTCCCGGGGCTGCTACGGCCAGGTCGGAAAGAGGCAGAGGAGGCTGGGTACGTCGCTGAGGTGATCTGTGGACCTGAGTGGGAGGGAGAGCCGCGGGAGGGGGGATTGGGGCGGGGCTTGAAGAGAGAGGGGATGTTGGGGGAGGGGCCAGAGGGATAGAGGGGTTCTGGGGGCGGGGTCTGAGGGGTGAATGGAACGGGGGGCTGGGTCTGAAGAGCCTGGAGTGGGGCTTGGGGAATCCAAGTGGGGAGGAGTGGTCGGGAATTGGTGTGGGGCGAGCCCTGACTGAAAATGGGAAGAAAGGTTATTGTGAGACAGGAAATAAGGGATCCTGAATGGTTGGGTAAGGTGAGTAAGACGGCAACTCGGCCTGAGGGACAAGTAACCATGCGCAGAAATGGAGATGGGGAGGGAGGACCTGTTGTGGACAGGTAATTAACAGGATGCTCTGAGTGAGGAGGCCCCTGTGATATTTTGGGGATTGAGTTGAATGAAAACCAATGGCTCAGAGGATGATTCGGGAAACTGCTTACCGTTGAGGGAATCGAGAGCGTTGGTTGAGAAGGAATCAGAATTGAGTTAAAGGTTGGATTGAGAAGTGCTGAGTTGCTCATGGGAGCAGCCTAGAGTTGAGGGTTCAGATTGGAGTGGTGTGAAGTGAGGGGAGATGGATATCTTAAAGTCTTCGACGTGGGCAGTGTGTGGTGTTGAGTTACTGATCGAGAGGAAAATTCTTAGAACACACGGGTGAGGAGCTGGAAGAAGCTGGTGTGTGCTGGAATTCATCTTTTTAAAGGGATTTGAGCAATCTGTTACTGCTTTGGGCCCCGTCCCCCCACCCCCAGGAGCCACCAGCTTCTTCATGGTGTTATTTTTGCCTTATTGTTTTTTGGATAACTTACTGAAAGTTTTTACTGACCTTTTTCTTCTCTTACAAACCAAAAGAGAATCTCAGGGAATAAGGACTGTTCTAGCATACCTATGGATTTACTGAGTAATTTTGAGGCAAGTCATTAAACTGTCCCCCCCCCCCCTTTGAAGGACAGGATTGGTTCCTCTCTGCCTCTAAAAGATTGTGTTAACTAAATGGGATCTTTAAAGTGGTTGCAAAGAAGTGATCTTTGAGAACATGATTGAAGTATTGATATTTAGAAGACGTGTGTTTCTCAATTTCTTCTTCTCAGCCTTGCTGCATATGTTCTGCCAGGGAATAGATGATTTTTTACTTTTTTAAAAAAAGGTTTTGTTTATTTTTCAGAGAGACACAGTGAGAGAGGGAACACAAGCAGGGGGAGTGAGAGAGGGAGAAGCAGGCCCCCGCCAAGCAAGGAGCCCAATGTTGGGGCTCGATCCCAGGACCCCGGAATCATGACCTAAGTGGAAGGCAGACAGACGCTTAACAACTGAGCCACCCAGGCGACTCTAGATGATTTTTTATTTGATATATGTTCAGTTTTGTAACTTCCTCAAAGTCAACTTTTAGTAGCCCCAAATTTCATATTATTGTGTTACATTGTATTGACTCTCATTCAGATGAAGATAGGCAAGCGGGGAGCAGGGTCCCCGCTGAGCAGAGAGCCCGATGCTGGGCTTGATCCCAGAACCCTGAGATCATGACCTGAGCCGAAGGCAGAGGCTTAACCCACTGAGCCACCCAGGCTCCCTAGCTTCTTTATTGTTAATATTTTGAAATCTTGACTATTCCAACTTTTTCTTTGGGCATAATATTCTAAACACTTTGCCCATAGGTGAACTTATTTAATTTAGCTTAGAAGAAGTGCTCGTGGAAGTCTTGGCATTTCTGAGGTCTGACGTGGATTTGCTTAGGAGGGGGCAGTTTCCAGTTCTACCTCATACTTGATATGAGAGTAGTGTTTACTTCAGTTGGTACTGATTAGTTATGTGATGTCAGCACAAAGGAGAAATGCAGGGGAAGGTGGAAGGTGGTGAGAACAGTGGGGTTTTCAGGTTTTATTAATGGCCTTTAAGAAGGGAAGAGAGAAGTCCTGTTCCTCTTGAGAAGTTTGTCAGATGTTCTTTCTTGACCTCTTTGGGCGAGTAATGTAGTGTACTTGAGTCTGTTTTTCTTTTGCTCTGAAGTGATTCTGAAAATCATGGGCTGCTGGTTCAGGCTGTTTCAACAAACCCTAGTCTTCCTCCTAACCCCAGCAAGAGCAGGAAGGGTTTCAGGCTATAAAGTATATACTATACACTTATTTGGGGGTAAAAACCTGCTTAATATTTTGTTGTTATTCAACCACAGGATCTCTTTTTGATTTGTTTTTCAGCGGGTTTGGAAATAAGTTATGGGGGCTCAGAGGTCTGGGCAGGCATTTGGTTTAGCCTACTTCTTTAACATAGGATTTTCCATTTTTCCTATCCTGTCACGTTTTTCCATTGATCTATTTGCGCCAGTCCTAGGTGGAAAACGGCAAATTACATATTTCCCCCCTCCTTTTTAGCCTCTGGTGGACATGTTTTCTCTCTCACAGTTTGATACCTCCAGAGTGAAAGGATTCTTGACTGCTTCAAATGGGGAGGGTGACAGAAGCTGAGCCGGGTTTTCTGGGCAAGAGAATGGATTCTGTCAGAGCAAAGAATAGTTGTAGAGACACAAACTGGGACCTTAAGCTGTGACTAACATTTTGGCAACATGCTTCCCTTTGCCAAATAACTTCTTTTCTTCTCGAGTGTGATTGTTGATCTCCTTCTCAAAGTAGTCTCTTGTTGCTACTGTTCTTCACACAGCTCCGGAGCAGAAGTTGGCAGAGTTCCGGTTGACCGACTGTCTCTTGAGGGATATGCCCCGGATTAGAGTAGATGGGGTGTGCCATGGCAAAATGAGGTTCATTGGCAGATCCTGAGAGCTGCTGTGCAAGGAAATAGAAGCAGTGCTCTTTTCTGAATGTTCTTGCACCCCTTTATGCTTTTTCTAAATTCAAACCTGTTTCTTATTCATCTGCTGATTAAATGCAGAATCCTCGCCTCTGCCTAGCTTACAAAGTCCACGGCATTGAGGAAAAGAGAAAGAAAGAATTTCCCACATTTTTTTGTTCCACTCTTACTCCCAAGCCTTTTAGCCTAGGGAGCCACAGGCTAAACTCATGAGCACTTCTTGGTATTATTATAGAGGGTATTTTATTGTATTTTTTATTTTTAGAGAGAGAGTGCGCCTGAGTGGGGAGGGGCAGAGGGAGAAAATCAAGCAGGTTCCACACAGAGCACCAGTCCCAATGCGGGGCTCAATTTCACAGGCTTGAGCTCTTGACCTGAGCCAAAATCAAGAGTCGAATACTTAACTAGCTGAGTGGTCCAGGTGCCCTGCAGAAGGATATTTTGAAATGCTGAATAGAATTTTATGGAGAGGGGTACCTTGGTGGTTCAGTCAGTTGAGTGTCCAACTTTTAATCTCAGGATTGTGAGTTCTAGCCTTGCGTTGGGCTCTGTGCTGGGTATCAAGCCTATTTTAAAAAAGAGAATTTTATGGAGAAAAACAGTGTTAGTAGGGAAAATAGGTGATTCATTTGCCAGTGTCTGTGTCAGTCTTAGATCTCTTAAGATTTTGGCTTAACATGTAGAAAGAGCATTTGGAGGCAATTATTGAATTTGAGAGCCAGGAATTGGCTCCTAATTTGCCATATAACATGGCGAAGTTATAACAATTTAGAATGGCTATACTAAGTACTTGGTTCTACCTAATAAATGCCTTTTCAGTGTGTTCTACTTAGTAAATTTTTGTTTTTTAAGGGGTAATTAGTTGAAGATAACTTTGTCTCCAGTGGGTCTTGGGATGGATTATGAAGATCGTTTCTTGCAGTCAATGGCAGTGGCCCTTGTAACATTGGAGATAACCCCAAAACAAATCTCTCTGGAGGCACTGGGTTCAGCTTACTCCTGCCATCGTTAGTTCAGAGTATTCCGTTCTTCATATTCGGGTTTGGGAAACTAACAGGTTCAGATCCAAAGGTTTTGACTCTGATCCAGGGCTTTGACTATGGTAACAAACAGGATTATTTGGAGTTATGTTTAATCTTGTCTCAGATATTTCTTTACTGAAGAATGTCTTGAAGTTTGGCAAATCTGTATATCTGAGGAATGTATATTGATTTCCTCACCTTTCTTACAATTGGTTTTCAAATCAATTTTTAGTTTTTTGAATTTTGTGGATTCAGATTAAACTCCATTTAGATTTTGAGGCCCTCTCTGAAAATAATTCGGTTTTAGTCAGTGTTTATGATACTTCTTCAGTACAAATTCATCGACCTACTTTCTAAGCTTATAAAAATGCTGAATTCAATAAACCCTTTTTTTCTCCCAGTAATCCCCTCTGACTATGAAAACATTCTCCATATGTCCAGATTGGGACAATTAGTTGCAAAAAAAGGTGGAAGTTTTCTTCTCAAGTGGTATCTAGTATGGGACAGGTTATCTGAGATTTGTGGATAAGTGAGTTTTCCTTCTGTCCACTTCCCCCTCCCAGTCGGTGCTCAGCTAGCAGGCAGATCACAAAGTCATTTAAACTCCATCACTGGAAATAAGGATAGGACTATCAGCAAATTTTATTTATTTATTGTACAAAAAGCTCAGTTTTGTTTTTAGTAATCTCTACACCCAACTTGGGCTCAAACTCATGACCCTGAGATTAAGAGTAGCGCACGCTTACCAACTGAGCCAGCCAAGGTAGCCCTGGCAAATTTTATTTTTTAAGTGGATAATACATTCACATGGTTCAAAATTTGAAAGTTAAAGAACGCATACTGAGTAGTCCATCTTTTCTGCTTGTGTACTTATCAGTCCAGTTTGTCTTCTCAGGGGCAGCTGATGTGTTCAGTTTTTTAAGATCCTTTCCAGAGATAATATGTTCATATAAAGTGTGTACATGTGGGGCACCTGGGTGGCTCAGTGGGTTAAAGCCTCTGCCTTTGGCTCGGGTCATGATCCAAGGGTCCTGGGATCGAGCCCCGAATCGGGCTCTCTACTCAGAGGGGAGCCTGCTTCCTCCTCTCTCTCTCTCTCTCTGCCTGCCTCTCTGCCTACTTGTGATCTCTGTCTGTCAAATAAATAACAAAATAAAATCTTAAAAAAAAAAAGTGTGTATATGTGTGTGTGTGTGTACACGTTTCTTGCTTTTTCTTATAAACAAATGTAGCACACTGGTAGTATTATCTGCGTTTTTAAAAAACTTACTTTGACAGTCATTCCATATAAGCAGTAAGGAGATTTTGGCACCTGCTCTATATTGGTAGACGTTTTAAATATTTCCAGTCTTACACTGTTACCAATTATGCTCCAGTGAATAACCATATATATTTGGCCCTTGACATGAGTGACTGTATCTGTAGGGTAAATTATAAGTAGAATTGCCAAAGTTGATGTGTTTTTAGCCCTGTTACTCATTAATTTGCCAAGAAGTTTTGAGTTCTCCTGTGTGGCAGGCACTGTGCTTCATCAGTGAACAGAACTGACTCAGCCCTTGCACTCGTGTAGCTGTATGGTCTGGTGGGGAAGACGTCCATTAAACAATAATTAATTACTGCTGCTGTAAATCCTGTGGAAACAGCTAATGGGAAGCCTAACAAGGCTGATTGAGAAACAGGGCAATGAGGGAATGTCCTTAAGGAATTGACTTTTAAGGTTGAAACCTAAAGTAAGGGGGGCAGACCAAAGAGTGTTGCAGGTGGAGAGCATGGCATAGATGAAGGTCCAGAGGAGAGAAAGATCATGGCTGTTTTGAA
Organism: Taxidea taxus jeffersonii; assembly: GCA_003697995.1. NCBI lineage: Eukaryota > Metazoa > Chordata > Mammalia > Carnivora > Mustelidae > Taxidea > Taxidea taxus. The sequence goes on along the minus strand of ML109385.1, from coordinate 23,798 downwards.
GAATTGAAGGAAGTAAGTTCCATTGTGTCTGGAGCTTGGGGAGCAAGAAGCAGAGGCAGGAGGTAAGGCTTCAGGGATGTGAGGTCTTCAGAAAAACCATGTAAATAGCAGTGAAATTTGAACCAGTCTTTACAGGAGAGATTTTTTTTTTTTAATATTAACATATAATGTGCTACTGGTTTAGGGGCACAGGTCTGTGCTTCATTAGTCTTTCTCAGTACACAACGCATACCCTCCCCATTGTCCACCACCCAGCCATTCCATCCCCACACCTCCCTCCCCTCCAGCAATCCTTAGTTTATTTCCTGAGATTAAGAGTCTCTAATAGGGGCACCTGGGTGGCTCAGTGGGTTAAAGCCTCTGCCTTCTGCTCAGGTCATGATCTTGGGGTCCTGGGATCGAGCCCCACATCGGGCTCTCTGCTCCAAGGCGAGCCTGCTTCCTCCTCTTTCCCTCTCTGCCTGCCTCTGTGCCTACTTGTGATCTATCAAATAAATAAATAAAAATCTCAGAAAAAAAAAAAGGGGTCTCTAATAATGGTTTATAGGAGGGATTTTTTTTTTTCAGTTATTTTCACAGATACTAATTTACTAGTGTTAATGCTGAAATCATCAGTATCATAAAGAAATCTGGTGCCTGTACAATGGAACAATTTTAAGAACTTTTTTGGGGTGGCTGGGTGATGGACATTGGGGAGGGTATGTGCTATGGTGAGCACTGTGAGTTGTGTTAGACCAATGAGTCACAGACCTGTACCCCTGAAACCAATAATATATTACATATTAATTAAAAATAAATAAATGGAGGGGGAGGAAAGAACTTTAATCATTTACTTTTTATCATTTTATTATTTATTTTTATTTGTTATTTATTATTTTATTATTTATATTTATATTATTTATTATTATTATTTTTAAAGATTTTATTTATTTATTTGACAGACAGAGATCACAAGTAGGCAGAGAGAGAGGAGGAAGCAGGTTCCCTGTGGAGCAGAGAACCCAATGTGGGGCTCAATCCCAGGACCTTGGGATCATGATCTGAGCTGAAAGCAGAGGCTTTAACCCACTGAGCCACCCAGGTGCCCCTATTTATTATTTTTTAAAAGATTTTATTTATTTATTTGACAGAGATCCCAAGTAGGCAGAGAGGCAGGTGGACAGGGGTGGGGGGGGGAGGAGCAGGCTCCCCACTGAGGGGAGAGCACAATGCAATGAGGGGCTGGATCCTGGGATCATGACCTGAGCTGAAGGCAGAGGCTTTAACCCACTGAGCCACCCAGGCGCCCCAAGGCTTTTCTTTTAGTCTTGATTTCTTTTAGGTCCAGCAAATTAAATTTGCATGGCTGGGTTAGGTCTTAAAATTTTAAGAATCTTGGAAATTTGTTTGGAGGTTAGTGATTATTGGGGAACCACTCTGAGATTCTGGGGGATGATGAGTCTATGGCCATACTACCCTGAATGCACCCAATCTTGTCAGATTATGGGGGATGATGAGATGGTTAGTTTGCCAGACCTGCTATTTAGGAACAGAAAACCTACTTACATCTTGAGAATATTGACTGTTTTTTGTAAGCCTCATACGACTAGAGAGAGAGCACAGATGTTCTCATTATGAACTGGTGACTACAGTACTCTGTCGTACTCATCATTTAGGCCATATGTCTTAACGTGATGCATAACTCTTGTTGGACATGCAAATGAATCAGTAGCCTAAAGGCCATTATAAACCTGAATATATGCAAGCATTTTTATCTGCAAGTGTATTGACTTTTGTTCAGAAATCGCAGTACTCTTGCTCAGAGCCCAGATGGTCCTGTTTGATTTAGTATCTTTCTTGTGTAATTGGATCAGCTTGCCTTGTTTTCATAACTTAAAGTAGAATCTTGGTTCAGCAGCCCAACACTAGTGAGCAAGGAATGAAAATGTGCAAATTTTTCTAGCATTTCAGCAAGAAGTGTCTGTGTATCTGCTGGCTTAAGGGCATTAGAGCGGGAGAAGAGACTCCTCAACAATGAAAGTGACAGCTTTGTTATTAGATTATCTGTGGTGAGTTGGGACTTAATATATTTTCTTTGAAATGAGGTGTGACACTTCTCTCCATGTGAAGTCTGGATCAACATTTTATGGAGCATCTGTTTAAGTTTTCTTTCAGGCCTTTTCTAATGGAGAGTGTCATCACTGGATTTGCCTGACTTCTGACTGTTCTCCGTATAGGATTTTCCACTTGTCTGTTTGGGGTGTGCGGAATGAAGGCTGGCACATGGAAGCTGAGGCCTGGTCACATAAGACACGGCTGCCCTACAGTGAGAAGAGCCGTTTTTTGTCATCAGTAACTCGGTTTCAGCCTCCCTTGTAAGCAGCCTTTTAATGTAATTAACGGTTTCTTTAAAACAAACAAATGGTTTCTTAGAACTTCTAAAGATATTTTGACCACAGATGTTGGTTGTTTTTGTTTTTCAGTTAGTTGTGTTGAATTGAAAACAAAACCTAAAAAAGGAGCTAAGGTAATTAATTTTAAGGTCTATCTCTCTGTTTTTGTGCCTACATTTGAAGTTAATTTTGGTCACAATTTCCTATAGTGGCCTGGAAGTTCCTCACATATCTGACATGTGGTAGAGTAAACTCTGTGGTGGTGAATGTTGTTAGGTGACACCCAGGCTGTGGCAGAGATTGAGGTCACATTAGGCACCCTGCTTTCATTAGAGTTGAATCGGAGGCGCAGGTTCCAGAATTAAGCATAATGGCCTTTTAATTATTTTGGTTGGTTTGGGATTTTCTGCTGTTCTTAGTTACACTGGTAACAGATCCAGTACGACCTTATGTTTTGGAATTGTGGTCAGTCTGAGGTTTGGTTTTGCTTATACAGTGTTAGGATTTTTGGGGTTTTAGTAATTAAATGTTTGGATTTTTTAATTTTCACAGTAAGAATACATAATTTAAACAGCCAGTAGTACTAGGAGATTGATTAAAAGAAAAAAATAGTTGCTCCATCTTTCCTTAATTGTCCCCAGTCACTTTTAGTACTTTTTTTTTCTGATGCATATTATTTCCATATTTTTACATAGTATGCTTATACTGTTATTTCTTGGTCTTTCCAGTCTTTAGGTATTATCTGTTGAATTTCTACTATGGAAGATGATTTTGCATTTTTTTAAAAGATTTTTTATAAAGATTTATGTATTTATTTTTTATATAGCAAGAGAGGGCACACACACATGTGCAAGTCGGGGGGGGAAGGGCAGAGGGAGAGTGGGAGAAGCAGACTCCGTATTGAGTGTGGAGCTCAACACAGGGCTTGATCCCATGACCCATGAGATCATGACCCAAGCTGAAATCAAGAGAGGGTGCCTGGCAGAGCCATCCAGGTGCTGCAAAGATTTTTTTATTTTTAAGTAATCTCTACACCCAGTGTGAGGCTCAGACTCAACCCTGAGATCAAGAGTCACATGCTTTACCAACTGAGCCAGCCAGGTGCCCCTGATTTTTCATTCTTACACTCAATCCTACCCTCAACCCTTCCTGCTGTCTTCCTAATATAGATCCATCACAGTTTTGATTAAATCAACATTTGGTATGTTTTTATATTATATATCAGAGTTCAGTCAGAAACACAAACTATTCTTTTTTTTTTTTTTTTTAAGATTTTATTTATTTATTTGACAGAGATCGCAAGTAGGCAGAGGGGCAAGCAGAGAGAGAGGAGGAACCATGCTCCCTGCCAAGCAGAGAGCCAGATGTGGGGCTCAATCCCAGGACCCTGAGATCATGACCTGAGCCGAAGGCAGAGGCTCAACCCACTGAGCCGCCCAGGTGCCCAAAACAAACCATTCTTGATATTTCAAAGAGGATATTAGATGCTGACAAAATTATGGAAGGTCATGGAAATACCACCTTGCGGGGATTCCAAGAAACTGCTGTTATTAATAATCTTGGCTGTCGAGCTGCCTGGGTGGCTCAGTCGGTTAAGCATCTGCCTTCAGCTCAGGTCATGATCCCAGCATCCTGGGATCAAGCCCTGAATCAGGCTCCCTACTCAACAGGAAGCCTTCTTCTCCCTCTCCCAGTCCCCCTGTTTGTGTTCCCTCTCTCACTGTGTCTCTCTCTGTCAAATAAATAAAATCTTTTTTAAAAAATATGTAATCTTGGGACGCCTGGGTGGCTCAGTTGGTTAAGCAGCTGCCTTCGGCTCAGGTCATGATCCCAGCGTCCTGGGATCGAGTCCCACATCGGGCTCCTTGCTTGGCAGGGAGCCTGCTTCTCCCTCTGCCTCTGCCTGCCTCTCTGTCTGCCTGTGCTCGCGCTCTCTCTATAACAAATAAATAAAATCTTTAAAAAAAAAAAATGTAATCTTGGCTGTCTTGAATACCAAAGCAGGCAATTTGTAGAATATTGGAAACCTGCAAAACCACATATCTGTCATCTGCTAGAGGCCACACACTTGCTTATAGCTACTAGAAGAGCGATAATGGCACATACCTTTCTTACATCTTCTAGGTCTTGAGTGACTCTGTACTGATGGAATTTAAATCACAACCTCATTGACACAGCATTCTGGGAAATGTAGTTTTCCAGGTTTTCAGTCTCCCCTTCTGTCCCCCATGAGCCAGAAGGGGGGTAGAGATAAATGTAGCCTAAAGAAGAAAAATTAACATCCAATACAATATCTGTCTGTACTGTGATTATATTGTATTTCCTTATATATTTTCCTTTTAAATAATCACCATTCTTATTCTTTTTTTCTTCCTTCCTTCTGCTTAATTTATTGAGTATCAATCGCTAATTCATCCCTAAACTCCAACAAAAGTATACATCTCTTTTCAGTACAAATACTTTAATGGAGCTTCTTTGGGAGTCTTTATGAAAAGGTTCCATTGGAGGGGGTGCATTTTTGGGGGCCTTGCATGTTTTTGCCTGCTCACTGTTTGGACGTTTGACTAGATATAAAATGTTATATTGTTGATGGCATTTCTTTGGAAAATTTAAGCCTCGTTTTGTGGTCTTCTAACTTTTAATAGTAGTATTATGAAGGCTGATTTTATTCTGATTCTGGATTCTTTGTATGGAATTTGTTTTTTCTTTGAAAGATTTTAGGTTGTTGTCTTTACCCCAGGTATTCTGAAATACAATGATACATGACTGTGTACCTTTGTGTGACTATTCTGAAATTCATCATGCTTGGCATTCAGTGGGCCTTTCAGTCTGAAGCTTATTTCGATTTTCTTGTATTATATTTTTGATAATGTATTTTTTGGATGGTTCTCTCCTTTGTCTTTCTGGGAACCCCTGTTATCCAGATGGTGAAATTCCTACACTGGTCCTCTTGATTTTGTTTTTTTCCCCTCATGGTTTTGTCTCCCCCACCCCCATTCCATTTTCAGATAGTCTGAGCTTTTTCTAATAGCTCTTCTGTTGTACTTTTAATATTTGCTATCCGTGTTTGAAATTTCCAGGACTTCTTTTTGTTCTCAGAACTTTAAGATTTTTACACATTGTTAGAAATTGTTTTGTTTACTTTGATTCCTGTCTTTCTTGTTAGAGATTTTCTTCAAATGTCTGGTAATTTTTGGCTGTTTACTTTTGAGAACAAGGCACTCATAAGCTCTGAGTGTGGAGCCCTGGCTCATCAAGTGGTAGGCATCACTGTAGGGTGTACTGGCAGCTGGTTTTTCTCCCTGGAGAGGACTCCTCCAGTCTCCTGCCTAGAGAGGACAAGCCCAGCAGCAGGTGTTTTGGAGCCAAGTGGGAGAACAGAGCTGGGGAGGGAAGAGGTCTCATCAGTGAGTAGATAGATGTTCTCAATCTCCCTATTTTCAGTATGGTACTCCTGCCCTAGGCTGTAACTGCTCACTTGGTTCAGAGGTCCTCTGCCTGGCAGCATGGGCAAGGGGAAGAGGGGATCTCTTTCTTATATAGACTTTCAGTTCTCCTGTTTTAGCCCCTCTGACCACCCTTTGTTCAGAGGTACCAGGTGCCTTCAGTTTCTGAGTTTTTTCTGAGTTTCTCTGGTGGGAATTTACTTTGTGCTGCAAACATTTAACTTTTTCCTTTCTATGGGGTTACTTGTCACCAGTGCATGTGCCTTCCAGCTTCCAAAATTTTGTTGACATCTTTCTGCTGTTGCATCCTTTTCCCCTCCTTCCTTCCCTCCCTCTCTTTCTTTCTTTCTTTCTCTCTTTCCTCTTTAAGGTTTATGCCTTTAAAAACCTTCCTTTGCTGTCATTTTAATGGTGTTTCATGAGGGAACACTGATAAATGCCTGCCACACATTTATGTTTAAACAATATGTTCATCAGCTTTTCCTTGCTGCTCTCCATTCAGTCACAGTAGCCTCGGTGTAATTGAGTACTAATACTCCTTCAGAACAATGTTTTTCAGACTTCCCTAACACCAAGAATTACTTAAGGTGCCTGTTGAATATACACATCTCTCTGCTGGAAGATTTCTGATTTTAGTAGGTCTGGTTTAGGGCCCAGGCATGCATGTGTGTTTTAAACAGATGCCCTAAGATGTGTCTTATCTTCAGGTAAATTTGGAAACACTGTTTTAGAAGGGTTTTCTAAGCCTTTATTGCTCCCAAGTCTCTGAGGCAAACTCCTCAGGCTCCACCTAATATTGCTTTTGTATTCAGACTGTGTTTTAGTCTGTCTGGCTTTGGTCTGGATTTCTAAATTAGAGTGTGTGTCCTTCATCTGATTAACTCCCCTATTCTCTGGTTAAATGCTGGCTGATGGTAATAACTTTGGCCTTATGTGACTTCTTTTTTTTTTTTTAGCCACCACTTCTAGACCTATTGCATGGTTGCTTGGTTCCTGGCCTGTGTGGGTGGGGAGGAAATGTTAGCTATGAACATTGAGCTACTCTCTGCATCATTTCGCCGTCCAAATCAAAGAATCTGTTAAATTTTTTTTGGTGAAGTGGAAAATTGACTCAGGCTTTGAAAACAGATATAATAATTATCTGCCTTGGATTTATGCAGCATCATTTTTGGAGATATTAAAGGTGTGATTTGAAGTTTGTCTTTAACTTTCATAATATGAAAGGGCACATTCTCTTCTCCTTTTTGTCTTATGGATCCCTAAGGCCCAGAAAAGCAAAATGGCTGTACCTTTTACTACCCGTCTGTAAGGCATCTGGAAATGAGGTGTTCGCAGCTTCTCCTTGGTTGCTGTGAGTTGCGTGGCAGTCAGGAACCAAATAGTACATGTCTTATAATGTTGTAGAGGCCAAGTGTAGGATCCTAGTTCTTAGTTCTTGGAAATCTTGTGGCTGTTATTAGCTAAAATGTAGCCTGAGGAAGTCATGTTGGCTCTGACATAGAGCTGATTTCCATTCTAAGGCGAATAGCTCCATAGAAACAGCTCTAATATGTTTTTGCAAGTTCCTTTGAAACAGTTTTGGTAAATGAAGTCACAAAAACAGTGCGAAATCTAAAGTGTACTATCTCACAGATTATTATTTTTTTTTTACTATCTCACAGATTATTATTTTTTTTTAAGATTTTATTTATTTGACAGACACAGTAGGCAGAGAAGCAGGCAGAGAGAGAGGGAGAAGCAGGCTTCCTGCTGAGCAGAGAGCCCGATGTGGGGCTCGATCCCAGGACCCTGAGATCATGACCTGAGCCGAAGGCAGAGGCTTAACCCACTGAGCCACCCAGGCGCCCTATCTCACAGATTATTGATCACTGGCTATGTTATGAAGCACTCCTCTGAACTGTTACTAATTTGCTGCAGTTGATTGTTTCTGTACACCTTTCCCCACCTTTCCAATACTGTAGTGTTTTCAGGTTAACAGGATTTTTCCTTTGCTTTGAGGGGTGTATTAGGGGCCGGTGATGTTTGGTGAGGTCATTCCCTGATCTCTGTTTAGGATGATTTTCAGACAGTTAATTTACAGTTGTTCTATGCATTAGTTAGTCTGTAGCCATCTTTTTTATGAAGCCCTTCTTTGCAGCTGTGGTTATTTAATTGAACATAAGAGTAGACTTCTCATTGATTTGTCATCATTTTAGATGTGAGGACGTGGCTCCTGGGTATTTGGGAATAACCCATGGTTTCTCATATTTACTACATCAAGTAGTACATGAATAAGTAGACTTCTGAGTTTATGTTTTTAGGGCTTTATTTTATTTATTTGTTTATTTTTAATTTATTTATTTGACAGAGACAGGCAGAGGGCACAAGTAGGGGAAGCAGCAGGGGGAGAGGGAGAAGCAGGCTCCCTGCTAAACAGGAAGCCAGTGCAGGGCTCAATCCCAGGATGCTAGGATCGTGACCTGAGCCAAAGGTAGACACTTAACTGACTGAGCCACCCAAGTACCCTATTTATTTATTTTAAAGATTTTATTTATTTACTTGAGAGAGAGAGAAAGAGAGCACAAACACAGAGGAAGAGGGAGAATCAGATGTCCACTGAAGAGGGAGCCCAATGTGGGACTTTGATCCCAGGACTCTGGGATCATGATCTGAGCCAAAGACCGGCACTTAACCAACTGAGCTACCCAGGAGTCCCTGTTTCTAGTTTTTTGTTTTTGGTTTTTTTTTTAAGATTTTATTTATTTATTTGACAGAGATTACAAGTAGGCAGAGAGGCAGGCAGAGAGAGAGGAGGAAGCAAGCTCCCTGCTGAGCAGAGAGCCGGATGCTGGGCTCCATCCCAGGACCCCGGGATCATGACCCAAGCCAAAGGCAGAGGCTTTAACCAACTGAGCCACCCAGGTGCCCCTATTTCTAGGGTTTTAAACAAATCTAGGACAAGAGGAAAGTGTCACATTAGGAGGAAAAGCTGCATCATTGGGATGTATACTTATGTTTCTTATTAGAGAAATAATATTGAAAGAATTTCATCATACAGTTATATATATTCTACCTCTTTTTCTCTTTCAGGGTTGTGTGCTGATTTTAACAGTGAAAAGTTATTGATGTGGAGAGTAAAATATTCAGGTTTAGTTGTAGGAGTTGTAGGATTATCAGTTTAAATATTCATGGTGCATATGTGATTTTTTTTTTAATCACTTGTTTTGGGTCAGTCAGATTTGCTGCATAGTTGAATTTCCATGATGGAAAATGCCTGCAGTTGGAAAAATGATTCTTTTCTCTTCATGGAGTAACCTTGGAGTTTTAATTAATTCCATCTCTATGCATGACAGAAATGTATTTCACCAGAGATTTGAGTGAATTGAATTTCAAG
>ML109385.1:0-14207 GCA_003697995.1 Taxidea taxus jeffersonii | reverse complement strand
TATTCTGTCCTAGAACACATAAAGGCATGTTCATAATTTTGTGTTGACATCACGTAATTATAGGAACGTGTTTGGCTCCTGCTGTTTGTTAGTCTCCTTGAGTGGCATGTGAATACTCTTAGGTAGCTCCTGGCACTTCTCCCATGTTGGGTTCTTTGGTTTGGGAACTGGATGCCTTTGTGTTTACATGGGAATGAACTCCCATCTCGCCATGCTCTACTGCTTTTCAGGAGCAAAACTGAAGGGCAGGTTGGCAGGCAGACATTATCATCAGGTGATTTTTTTAACCTGGAAGGCTTCCGGTTAGTATCTAGGTCCCTAGCTGTGCTTAAACCAAGTGATCAATGACAGTCTGTGGGATGAATGAGATAACTGATTGAACTTATTTACTTTGGGCATGGAACTGTTAGTGGGTTTAAATTTCTTTCGTATAGGCATATTGGATGGGGAAGGATACTACTTTTAAGGGATTTGGAGCATGGCCTGTAAGGTCTCAGAGTTCATTTTCTACCACTCTTTTCTGTATTCTGTTTTAGCTACCTTGGCTTTCTTACTAGTTCTCTGACATGTCAAGCTTGTTCCCATCTCAGGCTTTTTACTGGCTGTTTTTTAATTCTTCTTGGAGTGCTCTTCCCCCAGATCTTCATAGGGGTTGCTCTACTCATGGAGAGATTTCTTTGTGAAGAGCCAGCTCTCCTCCCTGCAACCCTATCTAAGAGAACACTCCTGGCTCATCTGGGTGGCTCAGTCATTAAGTGTCTGCTTTAGGCTCAAGTCATGATCCTGGGATCAAGCCCTGAATTGGGCTCCCTGCTCAGCAGGAAGCCTGCTTCTCTCTCTCCCTCTGCCCCTGCTTGTGTTCCTTCTCTTGTCTCTCCCTGTCAAATAAATAAAATCTTAAAAAAACCAAAAAACGAAACTTCCTCCATACTCCTACTTTCACTCTTCATGATTCTTTCTTTTTTATTCTTTTTTAATGATTTTATTTATTTATTTGACAGAGAGAGATCACAAGTAGGCAGAAAGGCAGGCAGAGAGAGTGAGAGTGGAGAAAACAGGCTTCCTGCCGAGCAGAGAGCCTGATGCTGGGCTCGATCCCAGGACCCTGGGATCATGACCGGAGCAGAAGGCTGATGCTGGGCTCGATCCCAGGACCCTGGGATCATGACCGGAGCAGAAGGCAGAGGCTTTAACCCACTGAGCCACCCAGGAGCCCGTTTTTCCATTCTTTTTATCAGTAATTGAGATGCGAGATTTTGTTTCCTTGTTTATTTCTTCCACTAGAATGTAAGGCCCAAGATTGTAGAAACTTGTTCAGCCTTTAGAACTGGGTTTATCAATCTCAGCATTAATGAGACTAGATGATACTTTGTTGTGGGGAGCTGTCCTATATATTATAGAATGTTTTCTATTCACTAGATACCAATAGCACCCCCTAGTCATGATAATCTAAAATGTCTCTAGACATTGCCAAATGTTTCCTGGGAGACAGAATCATTCCCCTTCAAACCGTTGTTACAGAACATTGCTTTGGCACCTAGAATGTGCTTAAGAAAATACTTATTGAGTGGATTAAGTGATGGGTGCTCAATAAATATTCACTGGATGATAATTCATGAATGAATGAATTCAGCAAGTTAAAAACTTTTGGAGCACTAAACCAAGCACATAGCCTCCCTGTTTCTTCCTTTCCTCTTTTTTTTTTTTTTAATTTTAGGCATTTGTCAGAGAGAGAATACATGCACGCACAGGCAGAGGGAGAAGCAGGCTTCCCTGCTGATCGAGGAGCCGGATGTGGGGATCAGTTCCAGGACACTGGGATCATGACCTGAGCCTAAGGCAGACCCTTAACCGACTGAGCCACCAAGGCAGGCACACCGCATTTTGAACTTGTTTTTTTGTTTTTTTTTCTTTAAAAAAAAATTTTTTTTTAAGATTTTATTTATTTATTTGTGTGTGAGAGAGAGAGAGCGAGCACAGGCAGACAGAGTGGCAGGCAGAGGCAGAGGGAGAAGCAGGCTCCCCGCTGAGCAAGGAGCCCGATGTGGGACTCGATCTCTGGACGCCGGGATTATGACCTGAGCCGAAGGCAGCTGCTTAACCAACTGAGCCACCCAGGCGTCCCTGTTGTTTTTCTTTTAAATGGCTTAGGGACAGGGAAATAGTTTTGTTTTTTAAATTTTATTTGACAGCGACGCAGTGAAAAACAGAGAAACAAGGAGAGTGTTCTAGTGAGAGTAAGAGTGTTTTCTCCTCGTGAGAGTGAGAGTGAGTAGTGAGAGAGGGAGAAGCAGGCTCCCGCTGAGCTGGGAGCCTGACGCAGGGCTCGATCCTAGGACCCTGGAATCATGACCTGAGCCGAAGGCAGACGCTTAAGGACTGAGCCATCGAGGCACCCCTTGAACTTGTTTGATGTGAATGTTTTTAGGGTTTGTTGTTTGGTTATGAACATTTGATTCATTAATGGGTTTTAATGTTTATGCTTGGAAAGTTTGCCACCCCACCTACCTGAATTATTGAAGCCACGTTAGGCAAGGCTGTATTAAAGTTCTTTCTGTCTGGGATTAAAGTACTTCAAACAAAAACCTCATTTTGCACTGTGACTTCCTTTGTTCAGAGCAACTGATTTTCTATTTCTGCTAAACATTTATGTTCTGTCTCTGATACTTTTAGATTTATTTTTATTTGAACTGTTGAATAAGAATTCTATCGAGGGGAATGTCTAGAATCTTTCCTCTTGAAGACACAACTCTTCTCTAGATTACCTGGAGAGAAGCATAGGCAGAGTTATTGGTCTTTCAGAGAGGATCTTGAAATGTCTCTTTTATCTATCTCTCTTTACTTTAAATTTATTTATTTGAAAGAGACAGAGCACCAGTAGGGGGAGCAGAAGGGAGAGAGAGAGAGAGAGAGAGAGAGAGAGAGAGAGAGAAGCCGACTCTGCACTGAGCAGGGAGCCTGGGGTGGGCCTCCATCCCAGGACCCCAGAATCACAACCTGAGCCAAAGGCAGATGTTGAACCAACTGAGCCAGCCAGGTGCCCCTTCTCTTTTTCTTTATATTGAGGAGAGGTTTAATAGGATATTAAAGACTTGAACATGGGGGCACCTGGCTGGCTCACTTGATGGAGCCTATGACTCTTGATCTTGGGATTATGAGCTCGAGCCCCATATTGGGTGTAGAGATTACTTAAGAATAAAATCATAAAAAATAAAGAATTGAACATGTATTTCAGAAAGGAGAGAGGGGTACCTGGGTGGCTCAGTTAAGCCTCCGCCTTTAGCTCAGGTCATGATCCCAGCATCCTGGGATTGAGCCCCACATCAGGCTCTCTGCTCAGCAGGGAGTCTGCTTCTTCCTTTCCCTTCCTCCTCCATTCATGCTTGCTCTCTCTCCCTCTCTGAAATAAAGAAATAAAATCTTAGGGGGGGAAAAAGGAGAGAAAAAGAAAGAGAAGGGGGCACTAACCTAGCTGGCTTAGTCAGTAGAACATGTGACTCTTCATCTCTGGGTCATGAGTTTGAGCCCCATGTTGGTCATAAAGAGTACTTAAAAAAAAAAAAAAAAGAAAAAGCGAGAGAGAAATTTCTTATTGACATCCCAAATTCATATTCATATAACTGATTCTTGTAAGGTAAAACTAAAGCCCTTGAGACTTTGCTGAGGAGGGAGAGAGCCTGCTTTTTAAGGTCAGTTTTTTTTTCTTCCCCTATGGGATTTTATTGGGTACTTCAGTACAAAAACTAATTTACTTGGTAATCAAAGTTGAGATGAAAGGAAAGTGTTGTTACCTAAGGTCTCTTAGCATGAAAGTAGATAGCATTTAGATTTAGAATTTAAAATTTTTTTCTTTTAAAAATAACTTGCAATTGAAACTTGAGTTTTATAATAGCAGAATGCCATTTGAATAAAGGCCCCAAATGGTAGGGGTAACTAGAATACTTTGGAGATAATTTTAAATACATGAGAAAACAACTAAATTGGATTCTTCATTTATCAAATGTGAAAGGTCAACATCTTTGTACTTGGGAAGTCTCCTGTTCTTAAAATGTAGGAATACATATTTGGAATGAAATGTTCGGAAATTGAATAGAAAAATAGTGAGGAATAGAAGAGAGTGCTTTTTGAAAGTGCATTGCTTGAGTTTTATGAAGACATCTCTGAATTCTGTGATAAATTTGACATTAGGAAGATATGAAATAATGCTCTCTGATCTTGATTTCAAAGAAACTGACTCCTGAGGATGTGAAAAGCTTATTCCATCATGGTTTCTAAGATAGAAGGGCTTAAGAGGGGAATGAGAATTGGTGTGTTGCTGAGCTGGAGGCAGCCTCACAATATTTCTGAAAATCAAGGTCTCTGAAGAACACAGATGGTGAGGTTTGTACTTCTAATTTAAAAGATCAGAAAGGAAAGACTTAAAATTCTGTAAAGAACCCTTTCCTTTCTTCTTAGGTTTAATCTCAGAAATGTTACTTTTTAAAAATTGCAGTACACAGTGCTTCCAGAAAGCCTGAATTTGTCCTTTGATTAAAAGTAGTTGGTCACAAAATTTGTCATTCTGTGGGGTACCTGGGTGGCTCAGTTGGTTATGTGTCAGACTCTTGATCTCAGCTCAGGTCTTGATCTCAGGGTTGTGAGGCCAAGCCCTACATTGGGCTCCATGCTGGGCATGGAGCCTACTTTTAAAAAAAAATTGTCATTCTTTTATAAAACTTTGAGTGTTTTTGGTTCGCTTGTTTTTAACTAAAAGTAGTTTTCAAAGCAGACCCTCTGCTTTGGATTAGTGATTGTATCAATATTAAATTGGTTTGAATAAAGTTTTTGGGGATTTGCAGCAGAAGGAATGTTGTATTAATGTAAATTTACTTAAGTTGGGCTGCTCTTGGGAAACAGAAAGAGCTGTTTATGTTCTACTAATAAAATAGAAATTTGGGGTGGGGCACCTGGGTGGCTCAGTGGGTTAAAGCCTCTGCCTTCAGCTCGGGTCATGATCCGAGGGTCCTGGGATCGAGCCCCGCGTCGGGCTCTCTGCTCGGCAGGGAGCCTGCTTCTCTTCCTCTCTCTCTACTTGCCTCTCTGCCTACTTGTGATCTCTCTCTGTCAAAAAAAAAAAAAAAAAAAAGAACTTTAAAAAAAAATAGAAATTTGGGGTGGGTTGAATTTTCGTTTGGTGAAAATAGTAGGAAATTGTTATACCAAACCAATTTCCATCACAAATGTTTTTTTGTGATGATTAGTGTAATAGCAGAGGATCAGAAGATCTAGATTTGAGTCCTAATTCTGCAGTTTACTCCAGAATGATCTTGGGCGGTTGCCCTTAGATCAGTCTCTTCTCTAGTGTGCACGCAGGCAATTGCACCCACTCCTGAAGCTTTAGTGTCCTTGCCTGTAAAATGGGAAGCAGTCATACTCTGCCATAGCATATCATTGTATACACAGTGTCACCAATAGGAGCATGTCACTCATGCAGTCTTTGTGGAGGCAGAAGAAAGGTTGAGAAGCACTGCTGGTTGTTAGCATGAAAGACTGTCCGTTAATGGTGGGTTTTGTGGGTTTTTCGTTTGTTTGTTTCTTTGTTTTAGTCCATCTGTTTTGAAATTAGAGGTTGAATTGAGCCTACTTTAAGAAGGCATCTGTGGGGCGCCTGGGTGGCTCAGTCGTTAAGCATCTGCCTTCAGCTCGGGTCATGATCCCGGGGTCCTGGGATCGAGCCCCACATCGGGCTCCCGGCTCAGCGGGGAGCCTGCTTCTCTCTCTCCCACTCTCCCTGCTTGTGTTCCCCCTCTCACTCTCTCTCTCTCACTGTCAAATAAATGAATAAAAATCTTAAAAAAAAAAAAAGAAGGCATCTGTAACTGTGTAATATATAGTGGACTTTTCCAGTGGATTGCTTTAAAAAAAAAAAAAGATTTGCCTTGCTAGAGAATTACTGTTTTGCCTTATAAACGGTGCTCACTGTTAGGCATAAGGTTGTTCCTCTAAGTGATTTCTTACTTTGTAGCATATATGTTGGATCACCCGTGGATATGAAAAGAATTAGGGACTTACCTGAATCTCTTTTCCTAGTCATTCTTGGAAACCGTTTCAGTCCTGGCAATGAAAAGGTAGGTAGAACTGGAAACTAAGAAAAGACAGGAACTGAGGTGACTGGAATTAGTTGAAAGTGTTTGTTTCTGGATAGATAATTATTTTTCCTATTGTTTTCTGCTAGCTTTTTATTATTTATTTATTTTTAAAGATTAAAAGAGTGCACAGAGGTAGAGAAGGGGGAGAGGGAGAGGGATAAGCAGATTGCCCGCTGAGCATGGAACCCGACAAAGGTCTCCATCTCGAGACCATGAGATCATGACCTGAGCTGAAGTCAGATGCTTGAACGACTGAGCTACCCAAGTGCCCCTCTGCTAGCTTCTTAAAAAGGTGCTTTGGGGTAACTGTCAGAATGAACCCAGAGAATTCAAACAGAAGAAAGTTTTTTATTTTCCTCTATATCTTCCTTTTATTTTAAATTTGTATGCTCCTCCGTTATAGATCGATCATGAAGATTTACTATTTTGATCATTTTTTTTATTTCTTAAGATTTTATTTATTTGAGAGAAAGACTGTGAGGTGGGGGAAGTGGCAGCAGGAGAGAAAGAAACATGGCCAGATCCCAGGACCCTGAGATCATGACCTGAGTCAAAGGCAGACACTTAACTGACTGAGTCACCCAGGTGCTCCTATTTTGATCACTTTTTAAAGTCTAGTATGTTAGATCCCTGGCAAAGAAAAACTAGACTTAGCTTTGACACCAAACATCAGAAGGTATTTCCTTTAAAGGATGGTCGGCTGCTCGATTCGTGAAGTGAGTTCAGACATCATTCCCCATGGGAACCATCTACCCAAAGTCTAGTCGTCCAAAGTCTGTTGTCCAGTTCTTTGTGATTGGAGCCAAAAGCTCTGTTGGGCGCCCAGCTAATAGTGGTATTATTGGAAGGGTTGGGATTGTGAAGTCCTCACAGTTGTGTTTCTGATTAATTCTACCCGCCGTTAAAGGTTCTTGGTTTTTAGAACCTTTGGAATATTTGCCCTTTCCGTTCATCATTGAGAAAGTGTTTAAATGGTTTTGGGAGCATTGAGGGAAATGTTTAAGTGGGTACTCCTTTATTCACAGGGAAATTTTGATCACCTGTGTAGAGTTCAGAACTGAAGTTCCTCAGTGGATTGTGATGCTGGTTCCATCTTTTAGGCTTGGCTTGGTACACGTGGGTCTTTCATCTGTGCTAGGGGCTACCTGTGAGATTTTCGGTGTCCTAATCTCATTAATCACCTTGCTTGGAAGCAGTTCTTCCCTGGATTAATTTGTGAAGTTGATTACCCTGTCTTGGACCTTTCTTGTCATCTGTAAATTGTACTCCCAGTGATAATGTTATTTTGGCTTTGATTTTTTGAGGGGGATGGGGATGTCAAGAAGTGGGATTCCCTTGGAATAGCTTTTTGGGTGAATTATTGTTTTGTTTTGTTTTTTTTTTAAGATTTTATTTATTTATTTGTTAGAGAGAGAGAGAGAGCACGAGCACAGGCAGAGTGGCAGGCAGAGACAGAGGGAGAAGCAGGCTCCCTGCCAAGCAAGGAGCCCGATGTGGGACTCGATCCCAGGATGCTGGGATCATGACCTGAGCCGAAGGCAGCTGCTTAACCAACTGAGCCACCCAGGCGTTCCTGAATTATTGTTCTTGACATTCAGTTTTATTTTGGCCCCCTACTTTAATGTCTTAGGGCAAGACAATTCCCTGGTTTTAGTCTCATTTGTAAAGTGAGGATCACTTACAGACTGTAACATGAGGACAGCTGTGGTGTTTTGTTTGTTTGTTTGTTTGTTTGTTTTTGTGGCCTGATAAGTAGCTAAATCCTTACATGGTATTTATGCTCTGATCAGATTCCAAGGATGTGACTATACTGGGAGTCAGTAAACTATGGCCCATGAGTCAGAGATCTGGTCTATGGTTTGTTTTTTTTAAGATTTTTTATTTATTTATTAGTTAGAGAGAGAGAGCGAGCACAGGCAGACAGAGAGGCAGGCAGAGGCAGAGGGAGGAGCAGGCTCCCTGCTGAGCAAGGAGCCGGATGTGGGGCTCAATCCCAGGACGCTGGGATCTTGACCTGAGCCAAAGGCAGCCGCTTAACCAACTGAGGCACCCAGGCGTCCCTGTGGTTTGTTTTTATAATGCCCATGAACTATGAATAGTTTTACAGTTTTAAAATGTAAAAATGTAGTTTTAAAATGTAAAAATCCAGAGAATGAGAAGACAGGCCATACAGTGGGAGAAGATATTTGCAAAAGACACAGCTGATAAAGTACTGTTATCCAAAACAGACAAAGAATTCTTAAAACTCTACAATAAGTGGGGCACCTGGGTGGCTCAGTGGGTTAATAAGCCTCTGCCTTCGGCTCAGGTCATGATCTCAGGGTCCTGGGATCGAGCCCCACATCCGCTCTCTGCTCAGCAGGGAGCCTGCTTCCCCCCTTCTCTCTCTGCCTGCCTCTGCCTACTTGTGATCTCTATCTATCAAATAAATAAATAAAATCTTTAAACAAAACAAACAAACAAAACTCTACAAAAGGAAAATAATCATATTGAAAACTACAAAAGACCTAAACAGACACCTCTCTGAAGAAAATATACAGATGGGAAATAAGCATATGAAAAGAAGTTCAACTTCATATGTCATCAGAGAATTAAAAAATTAAAACAGTGAGATTGCACTACAGACCTATTAGAATGGTCAAAATCTACAACACCGACAGCACCAAATGCTGGCAAGGATGTGCAGCAGCAGGAACTCTCCTTCATTGCTGGTGGGAATGCAAAACCTTACAACCACTTGGAAGACAATTTGGCAGCTTATTATACAGTGTGACTCTTATCTGGCAGTCACAATCAATGGTACTTACTCAGATGAGCCAAAATTTATGTTCCCACAAAAACCTGCACAGGAGTATTTTTTTTTTTTAAGATTTATTTATTTATTTGACAGAGAGAGATCACAAGTAGGCAGAGAGGCAGGCAGAGTGGGTTGGGGAAGCAGGCTCCCTGCCAAGCAGAGAGCCCGATGTGGGGCTCGATCCCAGGACCCTGAGATCATGACCTGAGCTGAAGGCAGAGGCTTAACCCACTGAGCCACCCAGGCGCCCCTGCACAGGAGTATTTTTAACAGCATTATTAATAATTGTTAAAACTTGGAAGCAACCAAGATGTCCTTCAGTAGGTGAATGAATAAACTGTTGTATGTCCAGACAATGGAATATTACTCAGCACTAAAAAGAAAGGAGCTATCAAGCCGAAGGAAACTTAAACGTGTAAGAGACCATTGAAAGAAACCAATCTGAAAAGGCTGCGTATTATATGATTCCAACTATGTGACATTCTGGAAAAGAGGAAACTATGGGGATAGTAAAAAGGATCAGTGAGGAAAAGAAGGATAAATAGGCAGAGCACAGATTTTTTAGGGCAGTGAAACTATTCTGTATGACGCTACAATGTGTAGTTGTCATTATACATTTGTCCAAACATATAAAATATAGGTTGGCAAGAGTAAGCCCAAATGTAAACTATGGACTTTGGGTGGTAATGAGGTAGCAATTGTATCAAATGTCCAACCGCAGGTTGTAGATAGTGGGAGAGGCTGTGTATGTGTGTGTGGAGGGGCAACAGGGGTACATATGGGTATCTCTTGTACTTTTCTGCTAAGTTTTGCTGTGAACCTGAAACTACTTTCAAAAATAAAGCTTATTATTTTTAAAATGTCTAAACAAATCAAAGAATAAAATGTGACAGAGACTGCATGTGCCCTGTAAAGCCTAAAATACTAATTTTTTTTAAGGGGGAGGTAAAGAGGCAGAGAGGGAGAGAGAACCTTAAGCAGGCTCCACATCCAGCACAGAGCCTGATGTGGGACTCGATCTCACGACCCTGAGTTCATGACCTGAGCCAAAATCCAGAGTCAGACTGAGCCCCGCAGGTGCCACAGTATTAATATTTATTATGTGGCCATTTACAAAAAACGTTTTACCAAGCCCTGGACTGCTGTCACAGAGGAACTAGGGGATGAGTTTCTCCTTCGTGTCATGCCCAGTCCTCTAATTCTCCTGGGTGTCTCTGATGGAGAGTTGTTCTCATTGAATTTCCATTTCATCTGCAGGTATATGAGTGACCTAAAGCTGCAAAGTAAGACGGAGAGAAAGCAGTGCCAACTGCGAGCAGGGCAAGGATGCCAATTCCTCCACCCCCTCCACCACCCCCTGGTCCTCCTCCACCTCCCACTTTTAATCAGGTAGGTAGTCTTCCCACCTGGGTATCTCAAAACCTTAATGGATACATAGGGCTTCTGGGTGTAAGACATACTGTACTCAAAGATATGTGGTGTAGAAACAGAGAATAAGTAAAGTCTGTCTTCATTAACTAGTTCTGATTTCTGAGAGGTCCTCTTAGGACTTTAATAACTTATCTTGTTGTCTTGGTCTGGCTCAGTCTAAAGGGAGATTTGGTTAGGTCACATCAGAGTAGGAACTAGTCTTTTGCCCCTAAAGCTATTTTTTCTATAAAGGTCAGTATAGCATTTCTCTGGCATCATTGAGGAAAGGGATGGCAAATCCTAGTGGTTGTTTCTTGCTACTATTTCATCTCCTCCTCTTCTCCTCCAAACCAGTTTATCCTACAGCCAAGTCTGTGAAGTCTGCCAGCCCATCAAAAAAAGGAGTTTCTGGAAAATACTATTAAGAAGACTTAAAGGTTTAATAATGGGAGGGAAAAGCAGTGTGGCTTCTGAACCAAGGAGGCAACCACTTTTACTATATGTGGATTGTGATATCTGGTGTCACATGAGAAAGAAGCAACCTGGGTGCTTTATCTCTCTCTCTTTTTTTTTTTTTTTAAGATTTTACTTTGTTTTATTTTAATTAATTTATTTAAGATTTTGTTTATTTGTTTTGAGAGAGAGAGTAGGGAGAGGTGCAGATGGAGACAGAGAATCTTAAGCAGACTACGCTGTGAGCACAGAGCCCAACAGGGCTCGATCTCATGACCCTGAGCCAAAATCAAGCTGGGCAATTAACTGACTGAGCCACCCAGAGACCCCTTAAGATTTTATTTATTTATTTATTTGCTTATTTTTAAAGATTTTATTTATTTATTTGACAAAGAGACAGCGAGAAAAGGAACACAAACAGGGGGAGTGGGAGAGGGAGAAGCAAGCTCCCCACTGAGCAAGGAGCCCAATGCAGGACTCAATCCCAGGACCCTGGGATCATGACCTGAGCTGAAGGCAGATGCTTAACGACTGAGCCACCGAGATGCCCCTTAAGATTTTATTTTTAAGTTGTCTCTACACCCAAGTGGGGCTTGAACTCACACCCTTGAGATCAAGAGTTGCATACTTTACTGACTGAACCAACCAGATGCCCCTGCTTTATTCAGTTTTGTAAAATCTAGAAGTGAAAGGAACTTTAGGGAATGAATACCTTGGGGGGGATTGTTATTTAACAGATGAGAAGTACTGCCTTAAAGAGGAAAAGCGACTTGCCTAGCTAATTTATTTTAGAACTTAAGGTCTGCCAACTTGGTTTTTTTCTGTAAGTTCCTGTTTTTAGACATTTTGTTTGAGGATATATATGAACCCCCTTTCTGGATGAAATTTTATATGGAAGCCCAATAAGTGCAGTAGATGAAAGCAGAGCTGCTTTGGTTATAGTGGGATTCAAGGACCCAAAATATATCCTTGGATCTCTTCTGATGATGCCCTGCATCATGCTTAGTCATTTACTCGGTAGCCTTTTGTTGGGGCTTACTGAGTATCAGAGACTTGATTAGGCATATAACTTAGAAAATCCAGATAATTTTACTCTAAATTTCTATATTTCTTGAGTCTTTCCCAATAAGCTTTATTTATATAATTAAAAGAAAGAGAGGCAAAACATGCAGATAAGAAAAAGAAGCAAATAAAAATAATCTTTGCTCAGAAATGAGACAGTTTTGGCCTTCAAAGGCTTCCAGCACAATGGGCGAGATAGATAAGTCAACAGGGAAATTCCATGCTATACAGAGATAAATGAGGCCACAAAGAAGCATGCCTTAGTACTGTCTGGAGGGAGTGGAGGCAGTCAGAGAAGTCTTCGAGCTGTGAAGTGATACTTGAGCAGAGTTTTAAACTATGAGTAGTGTTTAGCCAGAAAGAGAAGAGGGAGGGCAGCACTTGGTATTGAGGAAGTAGAATGAAAGGGTGCTGATTTGTGGGAAAGTATACCCAGGATTGGATCATTGCTTGAGGGGCCTGGTGGGAGATGAAGCCAGAGGCAAAGGCTGAGGGTTTGGGCTTTTCCTCCAGACAGTGATGGGGAGGTAGTGTATTTTCAGCAGCAGGAGTCACCTGACAGGGTGTGTTTTAGAAAGGTTTCCTTCACAGTATGGACAGTGGTTTGGGGTTGAGGCTGGAGGCAGGGAAGTCAAGACTCGCAGATAGAAGCCTGTTACAGTTGAAAATCTGCGAGTTGGCACTAAAGCCATAAGGATGGAAGAAATGTCTACAAGAGACACTTAGAAAGTAAAATCGTACAGAGTTGGTGACTGATGCAAAGAGGAAGGAGGTTGGAACAACTGTAGTTTGGGAGATTGAATGATGGTGCCACTTACAAAGCGAGGTTTGTGGAGGAGGATGTGAACTCAATTTTAGAGATGTTGAGTAATGTTTTAATAATTTTCTCTTTGCAAAAGTAATATATTCAAGAAATTTTATGAACTATGGTTGGGGCACTTGTCTGGCTCATTCCATAGAGCATGGTACTCTTGATCTCAAAGTTGTGAGTTTGAGTCCCACAGTGGGCATAGAATTTACTTTAAAAAAAAAAAAAGAAAAAGAGCTTTATGAACTATGGGTAAGCATAAAGGAGCAATTATCTGTAATCCAGCCATTCCCAATAGTTTTGTGTATATCCTTCTCCTCCCTCCTTCCTTTTTTTTTTAAAGGTTTTATTTACTTTATTTATTTATTTTATTTATTTGACAGAGACACAGCAAGAGAGGGAACAGCAGGGGGAGTGGGAGAGGGAGAAACAGGCTTCCTGCTAAGCAGGGAGCCTGATGCAGGGCTCGATCCCAGGACCCTGAGATCATGACCTGAGCTGAAGGCAGACACTTAACAACAGAGCCACCCAGGCACCCCTCCTCCTTCCTTCCTTTTATCTCCTACTTTTTATTTATTTATTTATTTATAAAGATTGTATTTATTCATTTTGACAGAGAAGAATCACAAGTAGAGAGGCAGGCAGAGAGAGAGTGGGAAGCAGGCTCCTCGCTGAGCAGAGAGCTTGATGTGGGGCTTGATCCCAGGACCCCGAGATCATGACCTGAGCCAAAGGCAGAGGCTTAGCACCCACTGAGCCACCCAGGCGCCCCTCTCTTACTTTTTATAAAAAGGAGGCTGTGCTATATGTACCTACTGATTTTTTTTTTCTCTCTTCCCCCCACCGCCAGCACTGCTATGTTATGAGTTCTAATCTGCTCTTAGTCATTAATACATCGTGAATGGCTTCTTATATCATTAAATGGTTAGTGATATTAAAAATTTTTTCACTGTACTAAAATGTGGCAAAAATTAGAGAATGCCAATAAAAATAGAAAATATTAAGCTATTAATAATTAATCTTTGTTAACATTTTATGTTTTATATGTTTATTATATGAAAACTAGAAAATTCAAATAAATATAAAGAATTACTACCCAAGGGGCATCTGGGTGGCTCAGTCGTTAAGCATCTGTCTTTAGCTCAGATCATGACCTCAGGGTCCTGGGATTGAGCCCTGAATCAGGCTCCCTGCTTGGCAGGAGGACTGCTTTTCCCTCTCCCATTCCCCCTGCTGTGTTCCCTCTCTTGCTATCTCTCTCTCTGCCAAATAAATAAAACCCTTAAAAAAAAAAAGAATTATTACCCCAAATTAACTTTTGCTGATATTAGCATATATCCTTCTGAAAATGTTTGGTATGTATGTACCTTTTTTCTTTCAGTACAACTATTGCTTATTGAGCACCAGGCACTGTGCTAAGTTCTTGAAAAGTGTTGTTTCATTTAATTTTCAAAACTACCCTGTGAGATAGGTTCTGTTTAATCTTGTTAAATGTTTTGTTTTATAACATTTTTTACTTGATTGGTCAAATATTTGCTGTCTAAAGACA